>VZTL01000106.1:4029-20157 GCA_013400535.1 Scopus umbretta
CCTGCATAATGTAGTTTCCTATATCATTTAATCTGCTTTTTGCCAGCATACCTGAAAGAAGTTTTGGGGAATCTTTTTGTCTCCTGTATTTAAACAATGCCCAGCTCCACACTAAATACAATACCTTTAGGACTGATCACAGTCTTATGCTGAAACTGCCTGCTAGTATGAGAGCTTAAAATTCACTTTCCACATATAGAAATAAAAAACCCTGTTGCTGAATGTTAATGAAAAGCAAAGAAAAATGAAGTTGGATGGCACCTTTGATAACATTTGGTGTCCATAGATTTGTGTTCAGGAAGAGTCCTGCAGGAAATTGTTTTGGGACTATTTAAATGCTTAAAATTAGCTACATACTTAAATACTTTGCTGAATTTCTGCCTCACCCCAGAGAGAAAACAGCTCACTGTAGTCTCATTGGTATCAGATTTCCATTCCCAGTCTCCCTGAAAAATCAGTGTACTGCATGAAAATCAATCCCTACTCAAAATGTGACTACAAATATTTTAATTTTTGAAGAAAGGTTGCTTCTAAAAAGATAAAATCCAACTATGCTGTGAGGCAGTCAAAGTATAATCCTACAATACATTTCTATGTCTGATTGCTTACCTTGGTTTATGTTGTGTGCTTCTGCTTGTGTTCCTGGATGATTTTTGGAAGGGGTTTCTGGAGGGGTTCTGAACCTTTTATCTCCTAATATGTGATGTTGTGTGCATTTACTACAATTAATAAAGCAACAACAACAACAACGGTTTTTAGATTGTTCTTAAAGGCAGAATAAATCATTCCCTATGGTTTACAAGTGGAAAAATGGAGGTACAGAGAGCTGAAAGTACTGTGACTAAGAGCCATGGCTGGTCGATAAAGGAGGGAGACAGAAGCATGTCTCCTGAGACCAGATCTAGCATTTGTAGTACACTGTCTTTCATTAGAAATCCTGGAAATCACTACGAGGTATCATTAACTTCAGCTGGTTACTCATTTTACCAAGAAATGCACCACCTCGAGATAAACAGTCTATGCCTCTGCCATCACACTAACACCTCTATTTTGTGTGTGCAGTCTTTTCTTTCCTCTGATCAAGGCCAGTCATTCTGGACAGCACAGAGTGGCTGGGGACACCATGAGGGGCCAAATTATTTCAGCAGCTGTGCTCAGTTCATGTACCTGTGGGAAAACACAAAAATCCATAGAGGGTACTCCTCTACTTTATGCTAACGATTGCTAAGCTGTTCCAAGCATCCCTCCAAAATAAATCCCAGCTGTGACCATAAAAGTTGAAGCAAGTGTATGGCATAAATGAACAATTTTTTGGTCATAAAATTGAAGCTTGTTTTTGTTCTTCAAGTCATGGCTAAATTCAGGTAGAAAACTCTGTGAAGTAAAAAATGAGAAATAGACAAATGACTGTATGTGTGTGCAATGGAGAAGGAAGAATTGAAAATGATCCCAGAGTACAAAGACCTGCAAAACAAAAAGAATTATGGCATTTTGAGAAGTACCTTCTGGATAGAAAGGATATATTTAAGGGACACAACCTTACAGTTCTTGTAAACACTTTTCTAATAAGGCATTTTTCTCTGTTAATGTTGCTAGTTGGCTGCCTCAGTGACCAAGAGCGAGAGTCCTGGACAGTTGGTGTAAACCAGATTAAAGACCCTCCTCATTTTTGAAATGAAAACCAGATGGCAGGTTTGAAAATCTCAGTCATTGACTGCGCTCTCTCCCCAAATATTTTAAATATTACTGTAAATATCTCTAAGGGAAAGTTGATAATGAAGATGGTGTACTGCATTTAGAGAAAAGCCACATAAAGTATTTCGTGTTAATACAATCGCTTTACATAATACTGAAAATGCAGTTCTAGTGTTAGCAAGATATGTGGCATCATGAAATCAAATAATTTTGCATAAAACCAGCATATGACTGTAAGTTGTGATTCAGTTACAACAGTTTGACACCTGCATGAGGACTATGGCATTAGTGAGTCAAATTATGAATCCTTCCTGCTGAGAAGAATCACTAAATGTTACCCATCTAACTAGCATGCCTCTGGAGAACAAATACAACAATAAATGTTTCTGTTACATGGTGCCTCCTTTATTGGGAGGGAGAAGGAGATTCAGATGTCTGTTGACTTTGTGGGGAAAGGTGCTGCAGAGGGGGAATGGTTGTTACAAACGACTCAGCTAATGCCCTGTGTCAGTGTCATCCCACGGGCAAGCCTCCTCAGTTATGTCTGTTGCCAGCCTCTGGGTGAAACAAAATTACTGAAAACAGAAATTAAAACCCCACTGCATTTAAGTAAAAGAAAAACTAATAAGTGCTTTTCCCTGAGAACTAATGTTAGGCTTTGGGCTAAAATACTCCACTGTTGAACTTAACTGCTTTAACTTTACCAAGATCAACCACTAGGCTTTAGACAAGTGATAAATTAGATGTGCTTGTATGCTGCCTCAGCCCCCCACAGTGACACAAGATCTCAGCTGGCTCTTCACATAACCCACACTGCAATTTCTAAATTATAAACTAAGGCAAGGAGTCCTCAAAAGGCTGCTTTTCCCCATCAATCTATAGGTCTGTGTGGGCAAGGCTAGGGTGCAAAGGCAGTAAGAATTTTAACAGCAGGAATGGTAGAAAGTTGAAATTCCTGCTACTGTTTCCCATTGTCAGCTTTGATGAAAAGGCTTCATGGAGAAAGCTTCTTACCACATGAAGGTCACCATGTCTTATAGCTGTCCCTAATTCAGCCTCCTGCAAGATTAGCAGGCTTGCTGAGGCAGTACTGTGCTCCATCTGCCCACTCCCAGCAGCTGGCACAGGGCAGAAAAGAGGGATTGCAGAGGGATCTGATTTTTTGTACTGGGGCTATCACCACACACTTTAGTTATGTGAATAAGCTGGAGGGAACCTTTTTGTTGTTGTTGTTGTTGCTGAGATATGATGGCTTGTGCCTGCTTTCTCCGTCTAAAGAGGGTAATGGCAACTTCTCTTGGTCTGGGCCTCTGGCTGTTACTATGGTTCAGATTTTTCATTACTGAGGTTAGTGCTTCAGGGCAAAAAGTACCATCTACAGTCAGAAAAAATAGGAGACGTTCTTCTGTCCATCATGAGATATGGTCACAGTCAAAGATGAACTTGGGAATTTAATTCCCTCCAATTTACAGGTGAAGCTTAGGAAAATAATGTTATTTGATCTCAAAATTAAAACAAAACAAAACAAAACAAAACAAAGCAAAACAAAACAAAAACAACCAAACAAAAAAATCCCCCCAAAATCAAATAAACATAAAAAACCCAAAACCAAACCAACAAAACCTGTAAATATCTGGGAAGTGATGTGTTTAGCTGACCCAATTTTGTTTGTTTTGTTCTTTTTTCCTGCAGTGGAGGAGAGCACAGCATGTGGTAGAATGAAGTCTCCTGATCTCTTGATTGCACTGGAAATCTATAGCTTCTGTATGTTGAGTCATGCCCAGAGCCTAAACCTGTGTAGCTCGTTCAGCAAAGAGGGGACTACAGATATTTGTCGCAGCATTTGATTCAGCCAGGTTTGCTGTGACACAGGCCACAAGGGTACACTGAAAAAACAACAGTCAACATTCTTATTTTACCATTTCATCCCCCATCTTAAAATATACTTATATACTCATTCATTTCTCTCTATGTTGTTAGATAGGAATATTTCAAAGGGATAGAGGGGTTTTTTTATCATCCCCCAAGATTTCCAGTGAAGTACAATTTGAATACAAACATCTGGGTTGTTTGGACTAGTCTTTTTCTACAGATAGCAGTTCTCCAGTTGACTTTACAAAGCCAACAATTACATGAGACAAACACTATGCAACTCTCATTTAGGTAAAATGATTTAAAGCCACATGCTCCCTATGCTATTGCCTATTATTAGAAAGGAAGTGCATAGTTTCAAGTCTGTTGAATTTGGGCCATCATTTTTAGGACTAGTAGATCTCATCAGTTCCTCAAAGAGAAGTCAACCAAATGTGGAAGATGGAACAACTGATATGAAGTCTTGCTCTTTCCCAGACAGTGTTTTCCTTCCTCTTTTGTTTTGCCAGCATTACATATTTTCTTACCTACCACGGAGGATAAAATCTGGTTTTATGCAGTTAGTTAACACATTAGCCTTTGTGACACTAAAAATAATGCATTTAAATATGATATTTGTGACTATGTGCCCAGCGTGCGAAACCCTGCTCATCATTTCCTTACACTCAAATTAGGCCTAAGGGATTCTGAGCACAATTATGATGTTGACTGGATTAATACAATTGGTTAAAAATGCAAGGATATTTCATCAGCTATTCCTGAGACTCCTGGGTTATGGATCCAGTGAAACAGCCTGTGGAAGTAAGGGCAGGATGTGAAAAGCTAGTTCAGTTATATCCAGTGATAAAAGTAACAGGAAGTAGTAAATATTGAAAACTCAAAATAGTCTGTGAGGTCATAAAATCAGTTGAAGCAATCCAATACAGACTTGCAGGGCAAGTGAGTAAGAAGGTGAAGCAAATGGGAAATGCACCTATTGCAATAGATAGAACCTCCAAAATTGCAGAGAATTTTGGACATGGTGTGAAAAGATTGAAGCACACCTGTCAAACAACAGTTGCCTTTTGTAGCTGAGTAGACATACAAGCAAGAACAAAAAATATGTACATATTAAAGGTGATGCTGAATGTTCTGTGGACAAAACAGAAGGCTCAAAATATAAAATCAGTATTTATATTAATATTTATAAAATATAAAATAAATCACTGAGAAATCTGCTAACGTTATGACTATGAACATATCTGAAAAGTTATTATTTTCTGGTAGTATGATTAATGTATAAAATATATGGTGTGCAGTGTGGCACCAGCTATCCGCTTGTAAAAGCATGTGTTTTCAAAGTGCAGATAGAAACCACTGTACTACAAATAAAACTGGAGTAGGACAGATTAAATGGCTCAGCAATAGTTCATATATTCTACTTACAGAAGCAAAAGCAGTAGGTGCAATAGTCTTTAATTGACAAATAAAATTAATTTAATACCTCTTGAGATTCTTCTCTCAGTTTCTATTATGAAAGTATTTTCTCGTTTAAACAAAGAACAAGTTGTCCAAAACCTGATAGGTTTGGAAAAGAAAACAATCTAGGTATTTTGGTGGGGAAGGGTTTTTCTAGGTTAAATTAGTCATAACTTGTTCTTGGAAAAACATACAAAGAAAGGATAAGTAAAATTCTTCTGTAATATGCATGTAGACAAGAACTGCATTTGAAGATTAATTATCTCATTATTTTGCTAATATGCTGTAATTAACTGAGCTATAGCACTGAAATTACTAAATGTGGGATTACTATTCCAGATTTGAATTAGCTTGTATCTCAGAGATGTTCTACACTACACCTCAGCTTTAGGACATAAGCCTAATTAAATTACCACTTTATTTGCTGCAGCTGCTTCATAAATTTGCACTTCAAAATAGTTCCATCATTCACCATGTCATTTCCTGTGTTTTGTAATTATTGGCTGGTAAAAAATTAAACCCAAGGAGTTTAACAATAGCACAGTAGCTTTTCCTTACACTCAAATTAGGCCTAAGGGATTCTGAGCACAATTATGATGTTGACTGGATTAATACAATTGGTTAAAAATGCAAGGATATGTCATCAGCTATTCCTGAGGCTCGTGGATTATGCCCAAGAAAACGAAGCTTTAATTTCATCTAAGTTATTTCCATTATTTCTGAGGAAAAAAAAAAAAAAAAANTTCCCCAAAACTGTTCTATCAGAAAGCATTGAAGAAAAAAAAAAAAAAAAAAAAAAAAAAAAAAAGCAGCTCAGTAGTTATGTAGGACCAAGAAGACAGAACAGACTGAATGAAACAACGTCAGTGGGATATACACCATTACCTTCAAAGCAATCACACTTTTTACTTAATCTACACTTCTTCCAGTGTAAGAAACACATTACATTAGGTTTTCAGTGAGTTCATATGGCTTTGCAGGTGCTCAAAATAGAATTTGTATATTTTTTCTTACATTACTGCTTCCAGTATTTTACCATTACTTGTGCAACTACTAAAAGAAGAGGAAAAACCATAGAACTCCCTGTTAAAGCTGGATATGAGAGAATAATATTTAACAATACCAAACCTATTTGAACTTTTGCCTTTTGGAGAGTCTACATCTTAAAGGGACATATTACCATGGCAGTTTGCCACAGATCACTGCTCTTGTAGTACAGTCAGGTACAGGCAGCCGTGCTTGTCTGGTATTTTAATACCTAACTGCTTCAAGTCAGATGTCATTCCAGAGCTATTACCATTACTCAGAAATAGCTGGAATGATAGCTGTAGGCAGTGTACCGTTTTCAGGAGAGATATTGGTTTCTGGGTAGTCCTGAAATGTGCAAAGCCGCGCTATAGTATTTCTTCTAGACATGATTTCAATTACAGGACCTGGTTATCAGTCCCCGTTGGCATTCTTTATAATCATCTGCTGTATGCAAAGATGTAATACCATTAAAGTGACATTATTATTCATGAGTACATTTGGAAAATCTCATTCATCAAACATCCCTTAGAAAAACTAAAATAACAAATATAAGCAAGGTCATTCATCTTTCTGGGATGTTGCAAATTGGAAGCATCATGACTAACCATGGTGCTTTGCTTATGAAAACACTTATTTTCATTCTTATATTTTGTGGATTTTGGGCCTTTTGAATGCAGTGGACAGAATGTTGCCTCAAACTACCAAAATAAATTGTGGATCTTCTCTGCCATTCTCCTGAGGCAACAAACATCCCATCAAAACTGCAGGTGGGGAAGACCTCTTCTCACAGGAAAATGATTCAGGATGTTTCTACAGAGGGATTTCTACCTTATAAGCTCTATAACTTCTTGGTATCATCCAGAGGTCACACGAATGGAGCAGAATACATACATTTGTAACACATAGGACAGTGATACTGAGACATTTCACAGCTGTGAAATACAAGGAAAATCTCCCCAAACTATAGGAAAACATTCCTGCATAAAAGGAAGGAAAAAAAACTATATTCTGAGTTTGGAGAGGCCTTAATTAAAACCGATGGGAAATGTAGGCAATAAGAATGGACCCTTTTAAAGAAATCTGTCTTTTTAAAGAAATTGTATTAGACAAAATAATTGTCAGATCTTCAGTCATCAGTGGATATCAGTCATCATAGATCCATCTGTTTGAGTGCCACCATCCCAACACACATCCGTTGTGACTGATTTTTCAGTGTTTGGATACCACCCTGATAAAGAAAGATAATCGAGTACTCATACAGATATGTGTTATCTCAGAGATAATATTCAGTATCAAATAAAGTCATGCTATTGATGGATAGGTATAGGATGTATTTTTATCGCCAGGAACCCCAGCCATATTCATCATACCTGTATGGCAAAGCAGATGCAGCAAGACTAACTTTTAGTCTTTTGAGGATGCCACCATGTAAATATATACTCTTTACAAAAACTGGATTATAAAACCCTTTGTATTTCTTGAATGGCTAAAATAATTCCTTTATAGTAACCATGAAAATTGTCTTTCACAAAAAGTAAAAGGAAGTAGCAGGCATCAGCAAACCTGGCTCAGAGGGATTTCAGAGTGCAAGTCTCCATCTTAATATTGATTCTTTACCTAGCTAAGATAGGATCACAGAAGTATATTTCTGAACACTGCTGCATTTTTGGAGCAGTCCAGATCCACATCCATACACGGATTTCACTGTTTAGAGTAGTCTTTTTTAGAGTAAATGAAATCTCTTCCCAAAACTGAAGTGTTATTTTTAACTTTATCACCACTTCTTTCCCCTCCTCCCTAAAAAGGAAATTAATTCTATTAACAAGAGCTTCAATCTATAGCATTCTGTGATTGCATATTCTTGTTCATGGGCAGGAAATTGGTCTCGGTAATATGACCACCAAATCTGTTATATTCAGTGTCCAGAGATCACAACTGCTGCAAGTTAATTAATTCCTATACCTCTGTAATGGATGTTGCTCTGTTAATAGTGTATTCAATAAATGAGGTGATGAAAGAGATGATGAAGTATGCTGAAAAAGTGAAAAATGCAATGACAATAGTTATAAAAGGTACCATGTAATATGGTGAATGCAATTTGCTCAATATGCTTAATGTTGTCTATAAAAAAATCTCATCCTGTTCTCACCAGGGAAGCAGAATGCGCTGTATGGGCTATCTATGGAGTCCTTCAGCAGTTTAATGTGTCCAAACTAAATGATCTCCCCTGCATCTATTTAAAATATGCCCTAAAGATGTCATTTCTGGGTGGACAGCTTGTGTTAAGGCAAAGAAATACAGGAGGCATACGGACAAATATCAGGCTCATGTACATAAGCATATTTTTATATATATATTATATTCCATAATGTTCAGTACATAAAGCTTTTCAATTTTGCATCCTGTTCTCAAAATTATGTGGGAAGACATCCAACTCCTAATTTATTATTCTTCTCAATTATGCTCTATATGTGCAATGTGGTAGTCAGTGGCTAGTGGTGAAAAAGTATTTATGCCTAAAAAGCTCCTTTAGAATTGAAACAAATTTCTCAGTTAGAGTCTTTACCATCCCCAAAATAAGGGAAGTCAGAGGGGGAATATGCAATGGATATATTATGGTGTTACATGTTTTTATGTTTTCCTGTGTGCTAAGAATTTTTGATATTTATTATGTGTCAGCACTCTAAGATGATGAACAGGCAAATTCATTTGTCTTCCATGTCTCAAAGGACATAGCAGCATGCTGAATCAGCCCATTAAATCTCAGTGGTGCACATGTTGCCTTTCATCCTTTTCTACCTCTGATGAACCATGTGCTGATGAAATTCAAAACATATAAGTGCCTACGAATGGTGAAAACTTTTTAGATGCTGAAATGACAGCAGAAAAAATATTCAGAAACGCTCAGCAGTCAGCAGTGGCTGACACCCCTATCCGGACTGTGTAGCAGAGAACCATGGCCATGTCCTGCAGTCCGTGGCATCCCTGCCCATGTCTGAGGAGGGATGGGAAGATGTAAAAGCCCTTTTACCTTCTCCCAGGCGAATCCAGACCCACCAGGCCCATAATTGGGACCAGCGTAAGGACTTGTGCTCCTGCCAATCCCATGTTGCCATATGTCCCCCTTCCTGAGCTGTCCTGTGTTGCCATCTGTCCTCACGCCAGCCCGGCCGCTCAGGGCCATCTGCTTCTGCCTGACCCATCCCACGGGACCAGCTGTCTCGCCCCTCTACAGGCTGGTGCAGCCACACACCTTTTCTAGAGGTACACAAATTCCTACCAGCCATGGATAAATATCTGCTAAAAGGGGCAGAAATCATGAGCAACAGCCTAGAAAAATCAATTTGTTCTGTCTGCATTTTTTAATCAGTGTCTAGTTTACGTTTCAGCACAAAACCATTTTTTGCAAGTCCTCAAAATTTTCGGCACTAACCTTTTATTGAAACTCTGAGCTCAGGTAGCAGAACTGGAACTGGGAGATGGTGGGAATTTTTTTTTGTAATGTGCTTATTAGTCTGGTGCCATGTAGGAGCTCATTTGAGAACACAAGGAGTTCGCAAATCTATTTCTGCACCTTGGTAAAAGTCTGGCATTGAGTCATCAGAGTTCTTAAGCTCATCTTAAATGGAGTACCATTAAAGTGGTGGTACACAAGTAAATAATCCCATCTATTGCCGAGCTTTTTGAAAAGTCTGAGTCTATGAAGCTGTATTTAACCAAATGAGTGGAAAAAATGGAACCACTTTTGAATTCCTATGAAAAAGCCATTTCCTTGTTCACTGTGGCCACTTAGCTCTATCTAGACGAGGAATGTGGGGAGAATTTTCCACTTTCCAGTTGCATATTCTCACATCCCAGCTCCCTACTGGGACAAAACACAGGCATGCACGAGCTGCCCCGCCTTCTTCCCTCCCACCTTCCCACAATCTGATTTTCACAGAAAAGAGAACTGGAGGTGTGGGCTGGACAGGAGCCATCATTTTTCCTAGCAGGTAAGTCTAGACATAGCCCATAATATCCTTCATACCAGTTCTATTCCCTCATTTCCAATCTGTAGCATATTTTTTACTTATATTGAAATGAGAATTTTTAAGTGTTCCAGTTTGATTGATGCCATAGAGAATTCACTGTCATTATTGCTGCAAAATATTTAGGGAGGGATTGTTTCAACATTCTGGCTGTTTATCCAATAAAATATTTTCCCCGAAATAGTGGAAGTTAAAATATGAGATTTGAAATCCCATATGCATTGCTGTACATGCTATAACTTTTATTGATTTCAGTAGGGCCAGAAAGCCACCCTGTGGTGAATATTCTGCTCAATCTACCTCTCCACATGCCTAATCCATTTAGGTACTTCTAAAATTAACAACCATATTATCCTGGTACTAAAGATATGAACAGCAATCTGATGCAAATTGGAGTGATTGATTCCATTGGAAAATAGAGTATTATTAAATCAGAGACACAAATCTTTTCCTCAGTTATTCTCATGAAGTTCAGGTTAGACATCTATGGTTTAGGTCACAGCTGTATACTTACTCTGGACACACATCTTGGGTGGTTTTCAGATATTCTTTTGGCTTAAAGATGCACAAAGTATCTTAAAATTATTTCACAATGTGTAATAAGGAATGATGAGTTGCACTGACAAACTAAAATTTGTACTTTAAACATTAACACCACATGTTGTTAATCTTAAAAAGAAATTTATTCTTTGGAAGAAAATCTTCTGACTATACCATGTCCATCTCAAAGAATGAACTTGTTGCTTTCTTAAAAGATTGCTGATGAATATTGGAATATGGCTCTGTATAAAGTTACAGCCATGATAAATCCAAGATTCCTTTGAAAACACTGTCTGACCCCAGACTGTATGTCATTTAGTTAGGGCAAAAAGAATAAAGAATTACCTACGCAACAGGATCATGTGTTACCAGTTACTTCAGTAAGAGACAGTTACAACTAAGATACTTCAGGTGAAAGAATATCTCACTAGACCAACCACTGCTCCTCAGCCTCTGGTAAAAGTTTGACTTCATCTGAAGCCAGAGACATTCTGTTTGAAAGTACAGCCAAGATCTGGCCTCATTTCTCCCAGAGGTGGGAATCTGCAGCACCAGCTATGGCCGCTCATGGGCCCTGGCACAGCAGCTACGCTGTGCATAAAGTGCATATGAAACACACAGCAAAGTTGGTGTCGTGGTGATCAGTTTACTGATGCCAACTCAGTGCATTAGCTGCTTTTTGCATCAGAAAACCAAACCAAGAACAAAACCATTGCTTTCAAAGTTTGCTCACTGTGTGCAGGCAGTGCTGCCACAGGTCAGGATGCAGGGAGTGTGTGCTGCCTGCCTGCTACGCTAGCAGCAGATTGTGTAGCCATGGCAAGATAGAGTTACTCACCAAAGAGTGTGTGGTAGGTTTTGATAACATACGAACAGATGCTATCAAACCCTACTCAATACTTGTGCAGTTCCAGGGAAGAGTGTGAAAAAGGGAGGAAAAGGGGAAAGAAAATCCCAAGATGTGGTAGAGGTACATTATCAGTCATTTTGCTATTATGAATATGAACAGCAGGTAGTCCATTAAGCCCAGCATTTTCACTTAACAATTGGAGCTCTGATAGCCATTAGAAGCAGGTCATATTTAATAGCAGTTGACTCCCTCAACTCTTTCTCCTACAGTACATTTAAATGATTCTTTGGCAAGTGAACTAGATTTGTTTCTCCTGCACAGAATTGGGAGAGGGGATAAGGAAAGGCGTTTATTTTTGCAGAACTGGATCCCTTGCCACCCACTCCCCTCTGAATCTCAACTACTATCTGCTAAGTCAAAATGAACTTTAATAAATGAGCTGAACTCATTAGCTACATGAAGCTCATGCTTACAGTCATAATGATTTTAAAATGTGTGGCTGCATCTTGAAGAAGAACAGAGCTTGACATAATTTCAGTTATCAAATACTGGTAATTGACACAGAGACAGGCTGTGCTTTACACTGGGTTATAATTAATCCACTTCAGTGACCTCAAAGGCTGCACTTCTGAGAAATCTACCACTTACGTTTTGATTCTTTGTCAACTACTTCAGCAGACATAAATTACAAATGAGGTACTAATGAAGTATTTCATCACCTGTTTACCTTCAGTGATCAGTTCCTTTACCCTAATTTACAGGAGGCACAATTTTTTTTGAAGCTACTGTCAGCTGGAGCTGCCTTTTACTCTGAGCAGTTATAAATTAGCACATAGCTATGCTTACTCTCACCAGCTCTTTGTTCTGGTTTTAAAATACGACTGCATAGGAGGAAATAAGTTTATGTTTAGAAACTGATGGATAAGAAGAGAAAAATTAGTATTTTCTTCTGGTCTATTCTTTTCTTTAAAAGCTCACTGATATAAATACACCAAATCCTATTGCAGTGAGTGTGACTGTGTCTATTTACACCAGTAGGGCATTTGACTCATGCAGAAACTAAATCCCGCCGTATTACCAAGCACTTGGAGTGATCTTGAAGTACATGTCAAAGAATCACCTCGGTATGCCGAGGTATTGCCACCAAAATCCTTACATTATGCCTGTGATGCTCACATAAGTGCCTCTAATTTAAAATGGCAGGGCTCAATTCCCACATGCAGGCTGAAAAAACATGGAGTAAGGGATAATTTGAGGAGTAAGCAACAACTTGGCTTTCAGAGGCTGGCTGGTGAGGCGCAGCCATACCAACTGCCTCGTCCTCACCCTGACGTGCTGTTCTGATGCCTTCAGGCTGCTCCTGATCCATTCCCACTTCTGCCAGCAGCTCCCTTCAGTCCCTGCAATACTTTCCCATGGGCTCCGCACCATCCCCCTCCATGGCGGAGGCTCTTTTCTCTCCTAGGCACCAGTGCTTTGATGCCCATCTGTTCTTCCCAGCATCCTAATCAGTTGTCTTCAACTTCTTTCTGCTGACAACAGTGGTTCTCCTGTTCTCTGTAGGTGTCTCCACTGTCCTCTTCCTTTTTTTGGGCTACTGTGGGGCCCACAGTAGCTTTAAACCCAAAGAAAGCTAAGTATTCTCCCTGTTTTTAATGTGAGTGCTCCATATTTTATCAGCTTTTCTAAGTCAGGAAAAAAAAAAATCAGAAAAATCTCATGTTTTTCCAGAGACCTCAGAGGAAGAGTGAAGAAATTTAATTATGGGGAAAACTATGTGTAATTTGTGAGTTCTGTTTGATACTGGGCACTTCATGTGGAAGCCACTAAGGGACTCACAGTTGGCTGGAGTTCAGGGGAAACTTACTTTTCAAGTCTGAACCAAATCAGTGAAGGTACTATGCGACAGATCATCTGGATTTCGTTGCACGTTGAGCTGGAACAGGAGGTTGTCTGACAAATGAGAGTAGAACATATTTGTTTATTTTTTGACGGGGAGCTTAATTGGCTCCTTTAGTGAGTGAATTGAAGAAAAGAGACAGAGAAACAGTTAGACTCCCATGTTCTGGAGAGGAAGGCAGCAAGTAAAAGGTGGGGAGAGATGAAGGATCTTGGGAAATGCAGGGGCCTCTAACATTGCCAGACATGAGGCAATGAAATGCACCTAAATGTACAGTTTTGTCTACACTTGAAAATTTCCTGTCATAAATAAAGCCATGAGTTATTGCTTAAAGAAAATTGCAATCTTTTTCTTGGTTTACTTCCACGGACAAACATCTTTGAAAAAATGAGCTGCAAACTCAGAGCACCACATAACTGGAAATGAGAAGAAAGCGTAATGCAGGTACCGGGGAGTCCTTGGACTCAAGACCAATGTGGTGGCCCAGGACAGCTGTACCACAAAGTCTCAGTGCCACCAGGGGAGAGCAAAAGCAGGTGCCCAGGAGGCATCCTGGAAAGCCTTTGGGCAGAGGTACTGCTGCAGCGTTCTGGGACAAAGGAAAGTTCAAAGCACAAGGCCCATCATGCGGGGGCTCAAATACACGTGCTTGGATGGCGTGTCCCAGAGGTGGAACTGTACAGACCATGTGCCTTAAAAAGTTTCCTCCTAAACCTGTTTATGCATTCAGGTCCAGTTATCATAGGAAAGCTACAGTGCAAGCTCCCACTGCACTGGTAAAATCATATTCTGAAATCATTTGTTTCTGGGTCTGTTTTGCTCTGTGATTACAGCCTGCATTGCTGAGGGTAGGAATGCACTTGAGACAACTCTACTGGAAGGCCATGTGCACTGAACCCTGGACACTCTTCCCCAGACATCTCCAATTTGGAAACCCATTGCTGAGATTCATTGCTCTACATCAGGCAGGATCTGCTCCATGATCATTGCTCAGTGGAAAGTATGGGAAAATAGAAGGCTGTGTTTGTCTTTTGAATGTGCTATTTCCTGGACCTCGCCACATCTCCTCTTTCTCTGTCTCTCAGCAGAACTGATCACCTCTCAGATTGCCCAGAGCTGACCACGCTTGGTGCAACAAGTATGTGTATCACGAGAAAAACAAAACCTGAACCCAAAAGTGTCAGCAAGGCCCCACCTACTAATAATTTCCATAGGTTTTCATAACTAATTACTTTGTTATACAAGGGGAAAAACTGTTGTTACCGTAGCAACTGTCACAATACATAATATTGAGCATTTTTTAAAATAAGCTGTATTTTTTGCAGGTACAGACACATTGTGACAACATACATTTTTTTCTTTTGCACTTTTTCAACAGTTGTAGTCGATATGCAAAATATCTAATTTTTTTCAATATTGATGGGATGCTGAGTTTTGCAGTACTTCTTTTTATTAAGGAAAATTTCATTTAGAGAAGAAGTAAATCTACTTTTTTTGAGGGGGGAAATAATGGAAATTAATTATGCAAACTTTAAAAGGTAATGAAAAAGGGAGATGGCAATAAGAAGCAACTGTCCCTTTTCAAGGTGAGCAAGGCTACAGAGCAGCTTAATAAACTCTTTGATTTTGTCTGTCCCCAACAATGCTGGTGAGGTACTGTCCACCATGCAGGATGCACCTACAGATCACACTTGTGGACAAAAAGGAGGGATTAATCCATGACCCAGTTCATGCCACTGCAAAAGCATCTCCTTTTTTCTTCTTAGATAGTCCCAAGCCAAGGTAGCAGTTGAGAGGCAGCTGAAGTCTGTCTACATCTGCCATCTACTTCCACTCTGGCATTGCCCTGCTACCTATGAGAAGCCCAGAATGAAAGGGGGAAAATTACTGACCTAAAAATATGAACTATTTTGCTTAATTTTCATTCCATTCAGTGGCCACAGGCAGAAGCTAAACTTGGCCCTCTTTGGTCAGCATGCCTTCCCCCATGGGCTGTTAGACCGTGCTTTGTGCTTAACATTGACAGGTAAGATAGACAGGCAGGTAGGAACAGGGGAATGGACTTTCTGTTGGTGGCACAGAAGTGAAGCAGAAGTTACAATATCCTTCATATGCAGACAGAGATTTGATGCTATTCCTTCAATGATATGTAGCTTCTGGATCTACATTGAAGGAGAGAAACGTAAAGGCTGCGGGGAGTGGAAAATCAGATTTAGAAAAGCAGTTAGGGTCTTGTGTGTTTCCAGGTGCTTGGACAAAGTTAAACAGCACGTGGATTTCATATGCTTCTGTGAAATCACTGAATTGTAATTGTCTCCTTCATTTATTTCTGTTAGTGATGTGGCCTTGAGCAATGTTTTAGTCTTCATTTTATCCCCAGGACTCTGAATTTTAAAAGCCAAGAAGAAATTGTTATTGCAGTTTAAAGTAGGAGTCTGAGTAGAAGGAACCCAGAAAATAACTTCTGCCCTTTCCCCCAAAAGCCTACATAGCAAAACTACATGCAACTAAAACAGTTTGCACAAATCCAAAATTGTCCTTTCCTTGTCCAGCTTAAAATACTTGAAAACGCAAAAATTCCCTGGAAAGGCCTGTGTACCTTTCTTAGGGTTCAAACTCAGCAAAGAGCTTAAGTCCGTGCTGCATTATAAGCACATGCCTAAGTTCTCTGCTGAACTGAAGCCTAAATTTGTCATCCCTCCAAGCCTTGTGATTGGTAAGCATTTTCATTGTAACTCTGATTTAAAAAAAAAAAA
>VZTL01000106.1:20202-40951 GCA_013400535.1 Scopus umbretta
AAAAGCTACAGAAGACAGAAGACTCTGTGTCTGTTTCTATTTTAATAATTGCATGCACTTAGAAATTGTAATTGCACAGTCATTAAGTGCCTTTCACGTAACATCCTGGCTAGCTTATTTTTATGAAGTAATTTTTACTTTCCGTAGTCTTGTTGCTCACAAAACTGGCAAATGTACATTTGTTACAAGTCAAGAATTATCTGAAAGGTAAATTTCATATTAATGGAATTGATGTGCTTTCTTTTAAAACATCTTTGGATATTTCCTTGCTTACCATAATTTAAGACTTGGCTGAATAACGAGCATTGCACTTTGGCAATTGCTAAAATGGTCTGTGTGTGGTCAAGACAGCTGTGTCTGTTGTAACTGAACATAATGCTGACTTCAGTAACCAGTATCCGCTTCATGTAGGATTTCAAACCTTTTTGCTTTCTTTCACTAATACCAGGTTACACAGACAGAGAAAAGGGGGGCCAGTGCTGACCTGTCTCGCTTGCTGTTCTGCAAAACGTAGGGCAGGCAGATAGAGCATGAACAGATTGCAATCTCTGCCTTCAAACCTTCAGCAACGAACAACAGCTGAGCAATTTCAGGATGTTGTGTTTTGGGGTTCATCTCCCCATCTAACAAAATGCTAATCCTCAAATGACTTCAATTTCCACTTCCAAAATGTTCTGAAGAAATCTCGTGCTGTCTGGTGCAATGCTTTGGTCTTTGAGCTGCACAGAGGTGGTCTGATCCCTATCTCACTGGGAACTGGGAAACAATGTCACCCAAATCAACATATAAGTAGTATATACAATATCTAAACTTGGCATGAGAGGAAAATTGCCCCATGATTACACCACTCAAGGAAGTACTTTTAAAGCAAAGAAGAGAGATGGGGATCAAACAGATATAAAGGGCTTTAGGGCAACCGTGCCAGCTGAGGAATTCATGCCTGAACAACAGCGGGCGGTGGCTGCTGCCTTCCCAGCCAGGCTGTACCTCTGTCCATGTTCCGCACCAGCCACCAGCACACACATCCTAGGGAAAACCCCAAAAGGGCACCACTGCCCACTGAGCTGGTGCCAAGCCTGCCTCTGCAGACCCTGCTTGCCTTGGGGATTGATGGGCATCCTGTGCCTCCCCGGTGAGGGCATGGACCAGGGGCAGCTTTCACCACTGCATCCCCTTTTCCCAGAATGACCTCCCTGTTGAGGGGACGGAGTGGTCCCTATGCCGTACGTCCATATGTTATGTAATTTATATGTAAATGAGGTGGAGAATATGCACAAACGAGCTGCAGATACATTGCTCCAGTGGATTCCACCGTTCAGAATCTGGTTTCTATCAGAAGCATGCACAGATGGGGTTTCTGCAGACCTAAAGAAACCAAGATGTGATTGCTTTTAAAGAATGTACCTACTGATACAATGCTGAGAGAAAACAGGAAAGCACTAAGTATTTGAGTCTTAAAATAACAGTCCTTTTTCTAGTCATGAAAGATTTTGAGCTATACCTCCTATTGCACTCACAAACATTTAGCTATTATTCAGGGAATATGACTGTTGAGATTTATTCCAACACATTCCAGAACACCCTTGTAAGATGAGATTTAACATCAAGTGAACAACATGTCCTACATAAACCCTTTTTTTAAAAGCAAAAAACAAAAAAAAAAAAAATAAAAAAATCAAGCCTTGTTTTAAATTAACCTTTCAAGGTCATGTTGGGATGAAGCCATCATTTAAATATATATCAAATGGGTAGAGAAATGTGCAGCTTACTACAATGTGTTCTTATACAGTAAGAATATGTCCTCATTTTACACACGGTTGATTCATATATAATAAACACATTTTCAAAGGTGACCTTGAAGACACTACCCACAGTTTTTAAATATTTGTGTTACAATTGAATCCGTGTAAATGTATGTGTGAAGAGTTTTAAAAGTTTTTTGTCTCTAAACAAATAATGCAAATAATTTCTTTGTTATAGGAGGCATAAATCGATTTATTTCTGTTGGGTTCACTGGACCTACCGCAATTTGCACTAGCTGAAAATCTGGCCCTCATTCTTTAATCCACAGATATATTTTGTCATTGCAGTTTATGTAAACATTAGATCAGCTAGTGCTTCCAGACCCAAATGAACTCTTTGATAGTTCAAACTCAAACTTCAGTTTTAAATCTGAATTTTGCTCTCATCATTTATCTTACAACTGACCACAAGTAGACACAGAGCGTTGCTGGTTTTTGTGGTATGGTTTTGTCTGGGGATTTTTAAATGTAACTAACTACTCTGTTCTTCTGCAGACACAAAAATTTAAGTGACCCTTTAAAAGTTAACATAGCTGTGTGTACTCGTCTTAATAAGCTTTGAAAAAGCATTCTGTAATAGCCCAAACAAATCTAGCATCCAACAAATTTCTCATTGTCTGAGTCAATCCACATTATAAACTGTGCATAATGTCTTTTTTTTTTTTCTTTTTTTTAACAAATGGGACTATTTTCAAGCTATGGGAATGCAGGAAAGGAAGAGAAATAGGTGAATTTCTGTTTCATTCCATAATTTGAAATGCACACATGAGATTGGACAGGATTTAAGTCTTCTTTTAATGTCCAAGGACTAGCCCATAAGAAACCTGAAATAAACCAGTTATTCACAAATGTGGTTTCAAACACTGGTATTTTATACACAGTGTCAGTATTATTAATTTTGTCTTGCATTTCCCCAAATAATTCAAACTACTTTGTAGTCAAAACAATCAGAAACATAAACTTGGTTCACTACTGCACAGCTACATAGGAATGAAATGCAAAGGGTATTCCATGGAGGATAGCCTTGCTGAACACACTAAAGAAGAGAAAAATACTTAATCCACTTTAAATTACTGGGAGAATTTCAGCTGGCAAACTGGTCATACTGGAATTTGACCATATGCCACCAACACCTCCATGAAATTCTCTAAAATGCAGTTTCTCAGGAATGAAATGGTTGATTACTGTATTGAGAGGTGGGAGAAATGCAAGACAATAAATAGTCTAGAAAATAACATGAGGTAAAGAGTGAAAGTAACAATGACCATATTACCATATACTTTCAAAGTACTTTTTATCTGAGAATTTCAAACCAATTTTTACACTTGTAGTGCTGTAATAGAGGCAAATATTATGTCAGTGTTACAGAGGAGTAAACTGAGGCATAGCGATTTTACATCACTTGCTTTAGGCAACACACATGGTTAATGGGAATGCAGGGAATATAATTAGTAATTCTGAATTATACTGTGCTATTTTAATCACAAGACCTTTTTCTCTCTGCGGTACTTCTTATGCATTTAGGACCGGATTTGGAAAGATTTATATGAAAAATTGCAGGCAGAAACCCATAAGGACTTTCCAAAGCACTGTGCAGCTCCAGGAGGAGTTTGGGTCCTAAATCACTGTGAGCACCTGGATCTGAGCCTTGCAAAGCTGAGCAGAACTGAATAACCCCAGGACGTGTCTCCACACCAGCACATCACTGGGGTACTGGCTACTTTAAGAACACAATATTCAACTGATCCACTCTAGATCCACTCAATATCCATGAAACCTTCTCACATGCTGAAAATTAGGAGTTTTGCTGAGACAGAAAACAGTGTATAACATTTTATTTCTGAGATGTGTTTCCAGCTCTACCTATGCTGTGTGCATTACTCTAGATGACTGTCCTTGGTGGTGGTCTAGAAGATCCTCTATCATCTATAAATTGAAAAATGAGATCTACAGATCCCTTCAGAGGCATTGCTCTTCATGGAATAATAGATGAGTTGTCATTAAGCATTGGTGTGGAAAGTTGCTGTCAGACTTGGCAGTTCTCACTCCAAAAATCAAGCTTTGAAGTTTTCCTCAGTGTAGAGGGTTTATGATATAAATACAAAAGCAAAGATTAAGTTTTATAGGTAGTTAACTAGACTAAACATAGTTGTGAAAATTGTTAAAAAAGAAAGATTCCAAACATAGCAACAACCTCCACGGTGATAAAAATGAAATTTGGGAACTGCTGTCTACCAGCTCCACCACATGGCAATGCAGTAATTTACAGTTCACTTGCTAAGAGGAGGATAAGTTAAAGCTAAAATCTTAGTCTGCCTCAATTTCTTCATCACACACGTCTTCAGTGGAGGGGTCCCAGAGAGCAATACTGTGACAAAGGCACATGTAAAGTCAAAATGGGCTTTGTAAGACTGTATAGCTTTGTAAGATGTATAAACTCATGGCCTGCCAGAGCAGACAGTCCTATTTAGATGAAAAGCTCTCTCTCTCTCTGCAGGGTTGGAAACCAGGTTTTCTTACATGTGTGTAGGACCATAGAGATTGATATCTGCTTGGAGCTCCTGTACATGACCATAGCATGCTTAATTAATACCAGAGAACTCCCTGGCTCTGGGGACAGAAAGGGAAGACCACAACGAAAAGTTGGTGCTACAATGTCACCCCCCTGCTATGCCACAAGCTCACCAGCCCTTGGACTTTTTGTGTCCTGTTGTACTTTGGAATGAGAAGAAGAGTATGAGACAGTAGACAGACACTCCAGCCCTGGCCTGGCTTGTTTCACTCTCCCTGGAAACAAACTTCACACCATGAAGAAAATGTGCTTCCACTCTTTCGAAGCACCCACAGCCCATATTCATTGCCTCCACTGGAGCAGAGGGTCCTGGTGCAGATGGTAGATGGATCTGTCTTGCGGAAAAAAAAAAATTAAAACATTAAATCCATTATTGAGAATACAAGTTATCTCGATTGGCCCAAGTCAAACTACTGGACAAATGAGGGAACTAGATTTTTTTCTTTTGCTTTCAGTTAAAAAATAAAAAAAAAAGCTTGTGCAATGACACATTTACAGCACTCATATTTTGTAAATCTTAGTCTTAGCATCTATGTCTATGGAATGGTTATATTTGATTCATTTGGAAGCAACACTTTGTGACAAGTCACTAACTAGTACTTAAAGCGTGTCATAAAATGGACTTAAAATGCAGAGTGGCATAATTCATAAGTAGAAACTGGAGCTGGTTCACCAGCTTTTTCAAAGTTTTGCTTTGAAAATATCTCATGGCAGCAACAGTAACTGTCAAATTAATGGCCAGTAGCTGCAGACTCCTAACTTGCTAATTACAGAAGTTTCTGCAGGGCTGCTTTTGATTTGAGCTTTCACCTGGTACTATTCTAGCTCATGAAAGCATGGGATTCTTTACTATTAAAAAAGTATCTTAAAATTGAAGCATAGTTACATACTGGTATTTTGTGGCTTTGCATTTTTTACAAATACCTCTGCATTTTTAATATAATCTCAGGTAGTACATTCTAACTAATTTTTCAACATTAGAACAAACTTTATGTATTCAGATTGTGATACAAGAAATACCTCCAGCTATTTTCTGGCACCAGAAGATTTATGAGTGAATTCAGACAGTGTAATGAGCTAGTATTTTAAGTAGCATCAGCTTAACAGAGAAGAGAGGGAAGATTAGGATTTCTAGATTTATCTAACACAAGGCAGAAAATACCTGAATTCGCATCTCAGCAAGAAAAAGCTATATGCTTGTGTGCATACCTAAAAGCAGGGCAGGGAGTCTGGGAGACAGAACATAGGCTAAATTACAAGACTATGGAGAACAGTGGGTTTTGATCATTACTCTCTTGACTTCTAGATGTATGAGTCTTTCCCAGCCACAGTTTTTCAACTCATTCAAGAGTCACCTGCTTTCTCTAGTCAGTGATTTTTCATTGACTAATCATTCACAAGTTACCATGAAATAAACAGACTTATAAACTTAACTAATATTTACTTTAAGGTAGTGCAGGAGAGCTTGCCCCATGGGAGGTGAAGTAGGAAAGCACACACATAGTAGTAAAGGTGGGTGTGCTTCCAAATATGGAGATAAGGGCTCAGTGGCAGAAGCGGCCACAAAACATTGACATTTTTAAAATTAATAATTCTAACTTGTAATTTAAAGAAAAGCACAAAATCATTCTGGTTCCACTAAAAATTGTCTCTAGTGGATACAGATCAAATCATGGGTTTTATTTTTTTCCAAAGTGTCATTGCATTCTAAGTTCTGTGCTCCATTTTGAGATTTTTGCTTTCAAATCAAATTACGTCCCTTTAATATTTTGTTCTGAGCTTCCCCATCGGCTTCCACATTGCTTTCTATGTTCTTTGATATTCTCTCTGCCAACATTTTCATAAAATATTTTTTAAAAAGTATTTATTTCATTCTCACAGCTTTTATAATGAACAATTTATTTGTGTTGGTTGTTTTTAGTCCTATTCTGGGATGACATAAAATCTCATATAATATGGACAGGGGTTAAAAAAAAGAAACTTTGTACTTTGGCATGACTGTCCAATTTTCAGAGTACAGTAATCACTATGATGGATGTGGGAAGAGAAATAATGAGCCTCTTTGCTTTATTTCTTTTCAGTCCATGGGTGGAAACCATGAAGCTTTTCAGTCTAATCATTCTTCACATCCATCCTTGATAAAATTCTCAGCAGTCAGCACAGATTTAAGAAGAAAAAAAGACACTGTCTGTCTTGTTTTTCAACATTTAGAAAGTTTTAAGCAGTAGTGCAGGTAGGAATATGGTCACAAATGTATTTTATTTTTTAATAATTTCTCTCCAGATTTCAAAATGAAAAATGTAATGCAGATTCCAACATCTGAAAATATTTTGGAGCCCTTGAAAAACCAAAAAGTGGGACAAAACAGAACATACTAAATATATTTTACTTTTGCAGATAAGATTTGTGTGAAATTGGGATTGCATTTTTGTGAAAAATTAAGATTAAGTTCTCTTACAAATGAAAAATGTTCCTGTGGCTTTTTCAGTGGATTGTTATATACAAGCCAAGCTGCTACAGGGAAAGAGAAAATCATATTTTTAAGGTCAAAGGCTACAATGCAGAAGTTTACCTTTCAGGATTTATACATAAACACAAACAATAAAATGCTACGCTATAAAAGCAGCATCTTATAGAAAGCTTCCTGAGGTATGTAACTTGCCCTCTGCTGCTTTTCTTCCCTTGAAATGCTTTTAGTTCTTCTCCTGCTGGGAAGTGACAGGCTAGCATTTGGAAGAGGCCTTTATCGAAGGAGCCTGCTGTTACCTCCAAACCTGATGCTGCTATTGTAGGTTACAAAGGAGGCTGGATACTCTCACAGCTAATTGCCACAATCTGTCATCTCTGAGATTTAGGGATTGGGGTTTTTTCAAGGGGATCTTGGTGTTACCGAAAGGCTGGCTGTGGGGCTGGCAGCCCCCTCCTGAGGGTCGTGTCTGGAGGCTGGGACCTGCCAGCGGTGGGGTGGGACTACCACAGGCACATCGGGTGGAACTGGGGTCTTCTGTGCCTTGGAGAGGCAGTTGCCAAAAAAAGAAGCAGCTCAGTTTTGACCATGACAAAGACTTTGCTGAAGCTAATGTCAGTGAGAGAAAAGAGGCGAGGTAAGGGTCTGGAGCAATGGGCACAGTCCTGAGAGGAGAGGCAGTTTGGCCAGTCACTCACTTTTAGTAGGATAGAGGGAATTGCACAGAAAGATTATGGCATGGGTCAATCAGGGGGTAAAAGTGGTTGAGGACTTTCCTGTGGTGTCCTTGATGGTACTTTCTTGGGACTGAATGGTTACAGAGGACAGCAGGGAGACTTTGCTAGGGTGAGCAATGCCCAATGGGCAGGGCATTCTCCTAGCATTTGGAACACCCTGCACCAGAGTTCTCAGCTGGCTGAATCAGATCAAAGTCTCTCACCTGGCTCTCTGATGGACCAAACAAATGGTCCAGTTGGGTGTGTTTTGTCTTGTAAATGTAATTAAATATTCCCTGGTCTAAAGAGATGGGATTTGTCTTATACAATACAGACATCTGTATCAGATCTAAGGTTTCTGTATTAGCTAGTAGAGAGGAATAAACACTTAACAGACAGTTCACCAGACCTATTTTTAGGTGTAGAGGAAATTAACGTATAGCAGCAACAGCATTAAGGGAAGTGGAGGCTCTTGGTTCTGTGAGCAGAAGGTGGAAAGCAGCTATTGGGAAAGACAACTTGTCGAAAGAGGCTGGATGATACATCCAGCCAGGGAGAGCTCTGTATGATGCTTGTGTGAATGTTAGTCCATGAACTTAATGTCAATCCTTATTTGCTGAGGAAATGTAAGTCCTCTCCAGGTGCCAGGCTGCCAGCCAGCCATAACAATATTTTATCCCCAGTTTTGGTTCTGCTCCAAATGAGCAGGTTTCTGACACATAATATATATTGACAAGCAGAACTTCCTGAACAGCATCTGAGTAGCCACACTTCATTAGCATGCTAAGCATGGACACAGAGAGCTCTGCAGAAATGTGATTGGATGGGAGGAAATTCAGACTAAATACATCAGTAATTAATAAAACAAGAAATGCAGAGAGTGGGTCTGCTGGCCTTTTCAATATGGACAGAACACAGATGGTTTGCTGGACTGACTTCCAAAGCTGCTAGCTAGAACTGGCAAAAGGTGAAGGGAAGAGAGGTGGCTGTTAGCTACATAAGGTATGGAAACATTTTGATATCATAAACAGAAAAAGGAATAGTTTCTGTGTGCACAACTGTGGTTTTAATATAAGCTCAACGGATCACTCTTATCAAAGAAGTGGTGAAAACTGACTGCAGCTACATACTAACCACATTCTCAAGCAGCATCAATCTCTGTATCTGAACATCTCACATGACTTCAAAGGAAAACATAAACCCTTCCTCCCTTTGCATCATTTCTAGGGATTTGCTTTGGGTTTTATTTTTTCAACTAAAGGCAATTACGCTGGAAGGTCCACATCAAAGAAAATGCCAACCTTAGGCCTTTTTGCACTATCCAGGACAGGGAATGCAATGGATATTCATCTACTTAGGGTATCCCATCACATGCACTGGTCAGAGTATGTTTCACAGTATTAATGGTGGTGAGGTTAAAGTCTGGCTTTTCTTAGAAAAGCTGGATATCATCATAACCAGCTGTTCTGATTTGCTAACTATTTATTAACATCTCTAGTAATTATGCATGGCAGATTTCATGAGAACACAATCATACAGCTTGCGTAAATTAATGCCCTCAATAAAACCTGCCGAGGCTTATGCAGTTAGCTCCTTCGTTAAAGTGTGTTTCTCCTGTTAAAATATTAAGCTATTGCAGGCATATGCCCCCTCTCAGGCACAGGCTGTGCATGTTTTCTGTGCTCGTTCTGCATGAGAAACTCTCATTGACCCAAATAAGGGCTCAGTGCACGGGCCATATGCTAAGAATATGGAAATTGCTTTGAGAATATGTTGATTTTCCATACCCAAATCGTAACTGCAGCGTGGGTGTCCCTGCTGGATGGTCTCTTGCAGATGGATAAAACTGCATCACTGGAATCAGTGGAAGTTTTGTCTCTGAATAAAATGAGAGGATGCTTTCATGCTCATTGCCCCTTGGACTGCTCTTGACTGCCTCCTATTCCTCTGATCAAGGATGTTGTGCACAGTCCTGTGGTCTCTTCTCAGATCAGATGTCTGCAGGGGAGGGTCCTCCCTGTCTCTCTGGAAGGATCCCAAAGTCATGCCAAGTGCCAAGTCATTTCTCTTGTCCCCGGTCTCCTCATGTTTCCCAGCAAGTACATTAACGTTTGGGATGAAGCCTTTCTTAAATGCCTGATCAGGTGCAGCCCAGGCAACGTAATTCAGTGCATAACAATATAGGATTTATCTCACCTTGCTTTCGCAGTCTGAAAGTTAAGTACCTTGTGTGAGTCAGTTGTGTAAGTCTTTCTGTATAAAGAGAGGAGAAATAAGCACCACCTTAGGGTTATGCATCCCACCTTCAGCTAAGAATAACAGAATGTAGCAAAGAAAAAAGAAAAGGCCATAGCAAAGCAGAGTTTGAGTAGCTGGATAATAATTCTCATTTCAAGAGCCTGAAAGATGTTTCTATTCAGTGGCAAGCAGCAATAGGAGGAAAGGACAGCTCTTATCTGGACAAAAAAAAATAAGCAACATACTGAGGATTAAACAGTTAAGCTGGTAGGTTTTTTGCTTTTTTTTTTTTTTTTAAAGTTCTTCTTAAAATCAGGCATAAGTTCTCAGTGCCAGTATATGTGAAAATGTTTTTGCAGCTTTTCGCATTTGTTTTTTAAAGGTGCCCTAATTTTGTCTAGTCCTGTGGAATTTCAGGTCCTCTGGTCAGCTGACCCCCTTGATGTGTCAGGACTAAAAAGTTTTTACACTTTTTCTTTCAAACACTGTTATAATTTTGTGTTCTCTTCCTGAGTCTGCCATAAAAACATTAGCAGGAAAAAGTTCTTTTAAAAAATGTATTCACCAATTTCTTAAATTTTGCAAAACCCAAGAACCTAGTAATTCTATTTAGACTAGTAATGATGCCAAATCCTTTAAAGAAATGTAGGTTTACTACAGATCTTATTACTTTTCACATAACCCACTCTGCCCAAATTGCAGGTTGAATGGACATACTAATCCTGCTTTAAAATGCATTGTTTTAGCAGGGAGGTACTGTGCTAGTATGGAGTGTTGAATAATGTCATTACTTCTTCTCTAACAATACACATGTTTTATCTCAGAGAGGTTTGCATTACATTAAAATAATTCCTTTATAAACACTTTGCTGTGAGCTCAGGGCAGCTCTAAGCTATACATTCAGTAATGTACTCTGCTTATCTGCTGTTATGCCATCTTGTTTTTTCTAGCTCTAGAAGCCTACACCCAAGTGTACACAAACACATGCACTCTTAGGCACACGCACTTACAAAACATGTCCATGATTCTCAGTGCCAGACGATCAGCCCTGGAGAGCTGTTTTGTTTCTCCACAGATGCACCTTAGCATAGTTGCACAAGGCAGAGCTCTCCAGAAGGTACGCTGCTGTAGACCCTTTTCTCTGGCAGTGCACAGCTGTATGAGCCATATGGGTAAGAGGGGAGATCATGATTTGGGGTCACCCATTCCCATTCCTTTTGATGCATCTGCTGACAGGAGCACTGCCTGGTGTTCCTCTGGCAGGGGCGCTTGGTGGGATGGGGATTCTGTTCACCGGGATATGGGCAAAGCCATCATCCCATTTCACATCAGACAATGCCAAATTCCTTATGCTGTTATATTATTTCAGTTTCATGTTTTTACTGACCACAGATTTTGGTTGTCATATATCTCTGCACAGAATGAGTGAAGGGTAAACAGAGAATACAGCAGCACATGTGTTTGCACTCCCTTTGTACTGATGCAAATGATGATGCAAAGTGAAAGGCAAGGGTAAATTATGTACCTTGGGGCAGGTGGTGAGCCTTTACATGCAACATTGATTAATTACTGACATAAACAACCTGATTAACTTAGTAAGATTATAATCAGGTCTCAAGCCTTTTGTTTGCATAACAGTAAATCAAAGGAAAGTGAAAAGGCAGAAATTAGGTGTATGTTTCTGTATGTCTGTACATACATATACAAAGACACATCCTCACATTATGGGTGGAAGGGAGGAATAAGTATCAGAAAGGAAAGCTTGTTGGTTTTCCTTACTTTATCAAATGTGTGGACAAACCTGTGATTTATTTTCCATATTTTGGATGCAACCAGTCAATGTATGCTGTGCAGCTGTGAAATAAAACTTCTTTCAAAGAGGGCTAATGCTAAAGAAAGATATTGCAAATATGTGACCTGTGTTCTGGTTTTGTAAAATATTTTTCTAATTTCATCGCTCCGGGATAGAGCTTTATAGCTTAAGCCAGAATCGTTGAAAAATGTTGCTGCTTTGCTACTGCAGGCAAAATCTGTACAGAATAGGATTTATAATATATACAAACTCTCAGACAGTTCCTTTAAACTTACGGAAACTCCTATAATAGAGTTTTACTGAAGTCCAAAATAAGTCCTGGCCAAAGTTTTTGCTGAATCTGTTGAATTCTAAAGCAGGCCTGGGTCTCAGCATGATTTTCCTACTGTCTCCTGAACAAAAACCACCTTATATTCCACCCAGGAGCATAACCCATAAAACACGCACAATAAGATGTATAGAAATCCATCTCTCCCAGTCTAATGAATTTAATCAAGATCAACAGTTGTGTGAGATCAGTTTTGGCAGAAACTTGTGCAGGTGCAGATTTCTATTGTTGTTCAGTCAAACCATCGAACAGGAGCTCTCTTGTGCTTGAATAACCTCTACCTTTCTTTCCGACGTTTTAATGAGTGAGTGGAGTATGTTTTAGACACAACATTGTACATGATACAAAGCACACACACCATGACAGACACTATAGGATTCATGGGGTGGGGGTTTTTTCCTAAAACTTTTTGAAAGATAATATACAGGCTCCTGTCCTACAGCTGTCTTAGCTGTAGCTCTTGAATAACAAGGATGTTGACTGGGCAAATTTGGTGTAAAGGCAGGAGAAAAACCACAGAAACAGGTGTTTGTCTGACAACAATCTTCTTCCGCCAATGTGGGTGTATTTGTGTCATACTGCATCCAACATTGTTTGCACCAGCCAAGGAAGGCACTGGCAGACAGGTAGCTCTCATTTTCCTCCTTCCCCTTGCCCTCCAGCACTGTCCCTACCTGCTATCAGCATTTTCTTACCACTGCTATGATACATCTGAGCCCATTTTCCAGGTGCAACAGCAGGAGGCAAGGTTTTGGCAAAAATGTCCCCATTTTTCTCCCCCTGCATCTTGCCCTTTCTGGGGCCTTTCTGCACCCAAATGTCCTAAGGCATTAGGGGAGCTTCTCTCCCTGCTTAACGTTGACATCAAAAAGCACAACACAACTGTTTTCCTCATGGCAATTTCCTTTTTGAGTACTATGGCTCGCTCAATGTAACAGTGAAGCACCCATCAGCCAGTGAAGCACCCATCAGCCAAGAACACCCTGACTTAGGGGGAAGCACAGGCAGGCAGATGTACCCTGCTCACAGCTGGGGACGGATCCAGAACCCACTAAAGTGAGTGGAAAGATGGTCATTGACTCCGGTGAGGTCTGGATCAGATCCCTGTGGAAAAATACGCTTGCTGTGAACTGCGTACAGGGAAATTCCATTTATAGAAGAGTCAAATGAAATGCTCAAATTGCTTCAATCCATGAACACATTGCATTTCTACTTATAATGAATTTTGTCTTATAGGCCCCAGTCCAGTCAGGCACTTAAGCACCTGTGTATCTTTTAGCTGATTAATAAATCTCTCAGAAGCAGTGTGACCAGGTTGCTGAATCTGGGCAGAAGTGCAAGGTTTTTTTCAGTGAAAAATAAGCAGGTTTTATTTATTTTATTCAGAGATATATGATATGTGCAATTTTGCAGTAGCATGTGATTAAAAAAATCCTGACATTTTCAATCATACATTTACTGCCTGCATGTTTAGGAAATTAGCTAGCTTAGCCTTTAATATGTAACTGTATAACTTGGTTCTTTATTAGAAATGGCACGATTTCATCTTTTTTAGCTAATATTCTCCCTTCGTTTGCATGTGTCACACAGTTTTGCAAAAAATGTTGTTTAGACATGTTACATTTTATGGCACATCTTGCTTAATAAAAACATAAGAGAAAATTAAAACACAATTTTATTTTCAGCTGCTCACAGATGGCATCTTATGTTGCCAAAATCACCTAATGCAGCTTTCCTCTGACTTGCAACATTTTGAGTTTACTTCTTGTGTTCTAAATTGGAGGTAATGACTATTTCAGAGCTATCTGATAGCTGAAGTTTCAGATTTAGAGATGTACCCTTTTCATTTATTTTTGTCCCCCAACTGCAAAAGTAAACTTCAAAACCATTGCTTTGGTTAGTCCAAGTAGTTGAACTTCCCAGTGGCTCCTGCTATATAAAAACATAATACATATATTTAAATACATGTTGCACTTTCCCTGCCCCAGACAGACATCTGGCCAGTTCCCATCTGCTGACTGTGACCTGAAGCATTTTTCTCTCTCTCTCATTAGTTTGGGCTTTTGCTGAGGTTCAGTAGCTCACACATGCTGATCCATCAGTTGTTTTTATTGGCAAACAGGTCCATCATTAACAATCAGAAACTATAGCATCTGCTAATTTAAGTGGGAACCACATCCTGTTGTACATTAGGTGTTTAGCAGTGTGGGCATTTATCAAAACAATGATTAAGTGAAATACACATGTGTGTAATATTAAGGATATTTCAAGCTATAAATAACACATTTCATTTCTCTTTATCTTTACACTAACATATGCATTTTACCATAGGGAAAAAACTGTCTAAATCTTTCTGGATAGTTTAGCACTGGAAACCTTGGTCAACACCGTGCTTGTCTGTTAAAATCATCTGCATGACTTTTTATGCTGGGTGGGCTGTCCCTACCAGCAAACACAGAAGATTATGAAGAGTTCGAAGACTGTAGAACTGGTATAGCATATCTCAGTGGCATAAAGCTCATGTGGGCTTTTTCTTCCAGAAGCTCAGAATTGCAAAGTAATGATTTAACTTCATGCAGAAATGTATTTTCAATATTTTAATGGCATCAGCAGCAGCACAAATTGCCCCAAACTTAACAAGTACCCCTAGTAGAAAGGAAACATTTTTTAAAATGAGGGGATTTCCAGAGTATGGATTTTGAACATGCATTTACTGATCTCTGTGAGCTCCCAGTATCTGCTTTTAGATATTAACATCACACTGACAGATCTGGCTTTCTTAGATGACATGGGCAGTCCTTAATTGCAAATTGGTTTGTCATCCACCACTTAAAAGATACACCCAAAACTCTGGGTTCAAGGCTGGTATTTTTGTCAATCAGGTGGTTTAGTTATTTAATCCTAGAACAGCTGGCATTCATAGAAAATGGAAAGTATCAAGACTTGCAAAAAATCCAAGCTTTGAAATAAAGTTTCTCTTGAACCATAAAAGCATGAGAAGCTGCGGGAGGCAGTGGAGATGCAGAGGCTGATAGTATCCCACCATTTTACACCACAACCACCTGGGAGGAAGGACAGCTGTCCACTGGGACAGCTCCCAGGAAAGTGGCTCTGGGTACCTGCATCCCTTTTAGAAGCTCATGTCTCAGGGTGTGATGGATGTGTACTGCATGCCAACTTCATTGAAACCTGTGTGCATTATCAGAAAAGGAGGAAAGAAGTTTAATCACAAAGAACTTAAGACCATGCAGAGGCTGGATGAAAAGCTCATTAAGTCAATGTGAAGACTCCTGCTGACTTCACTGAGGGGTGTATTGGGTCCCAACTTCAGACCTCGGGAACAAATGCAAAATGTGTTTAGTTTTGTGCTTTTGAACACAGCTTTATTTTCTAAACAGAGGCCACAAACAGTTACGTGTCTGTTTCTGTGATCCTCTCCTCTTATGAAGTCATTCCAGCTCTTCTATCAGTAAACTTGTTGTAATATATTTCATGCTTAGTCTTCAAAGACATGTTAACATTCACAGATAAAAGGCTCTGTATGCTGTCCATTCCACAACTGTCACCAGAAACCCAGGAACGATGACATGAGCAGATGATAAATATCCTTACACAAAAAAACTATTTTTCACGGGAGCCATAAGCAAACCTTTGTTGCTCTCTCTATCTGTGAACTGAGGGATGTGTCCTCCCATGGTGATACCTTTGGGCCAGCTGAGTGGCTGCTGCAGGTCGCTGACACCAGGCAACAGAGCAAAGCCCCTGCCCACGGTCTGATCTTGCTGTGGGGAGCAAGCGAGTCAAGCCGGGAGCATGCCGGTCATTGACTCCTCGCCGAAAGCACGCTGTTCCCCACATCAAAAAGGCACCAGGAGCCTTCATACAGGTCTGCACTGTATAATGGGCAGATTTTCAGCGAGGGCTCAGAAGACAAATGAAGCTTTTATCTGCTTTCCAGCCCTCTGCAACAGGAGTTTATGTTAAAGCCACTTAACCGTCTAGAGTGCAGCCCTGTGGATTACCTGTTTGTGTGAATCGAGTACATTACCTGATCACATGAGCGCTGGGGATAAGTTTTCTATAACTAGCTTTTCTTTGAAGGGATCTTCAGCTACTTCGGGATTCTCACAAAGAAGTGCCCCAAATGAGGCAGGATTAAGAATAAGCAATACTTCACTTTGGCTTGTGTTTCTCCAGCTTCATTTATTTAGCTTTACTTACTTACTCGGTCACTTATTTGTGTGTCATAACAGCAGAATGAGGAATAAACCTTCCAAAGCATGCAGCTCATATAACCTTTACAGCTCCATGGGTTAAATATTATATAAAGAAGGGAGTGAGAGTCATAAAAAGAAATATCTCTTTCTGAGCTGCAATTTAAAAGATTGTTGGTAATTTTAAAAGAGTTCTCATTTTAAATTGCTAGAGTTAAAAATATTATTTTACCACACCTTTTTTTTAAGCAACATTAAAAATAATTAGTTTTGCAGAACATTTTAAAATTACAATAACAACAAGGGATGTGTAACCTATTTAAAAATACTTTGAATGATACACCCTTTTTCAGGAAATTGCACATGGAGGAGAGAAATTGGGGAAGGTTGAACACTGGAGTCTGTGTTTTGGAGGCCTGGTCAGCTCTGTCCCTGCAGGCTTTGAGCTCACCCCACACGTGGTGCTGTTTTGGGGTACCCTCAGAAACTTCTCTGCCACCCACCACTGTTGAGCTTCCAGCTGGGGACTTTGTCCCCTTTTTGCTGCTGGAGGACACACCTATGTGTGCTGTCACCATTACAAGTGGGGACAGCTCTGGGGGCTGAAGGACACAAGGTCTCTCACCACCACCACCTCCACCACTGAAGACTGGCCCCGGTATTAACTACCCTCTCCTTGGTGATGCCCAGCAGCCCACGTCCAGATGGTAACCATGCCACAGTGTGTTGCAGCCCACTATTTTTGCTTTGAAAAAAATGGTTTTCTTTTGTTACCCAACTGCCCCAGAGTGGTTAGGGGCACTCAGCAGCCTCTGGTTGCCAGTGAGTCCATTTTCCTCTTGCCAGGAGCTGCAAGGGGAGACAACTGCTCTGAGTCCCCTGAGAAGATGTTTTGTTTGACAAGAGGTGATGTGATGGTCGGGAGTGGAACTGCTCACCCCAAAGTCCCCAAGACTTGTGAAAAACAAAATGCAAGAGAAGGAATTACTAGGGTCAAACTGCCTTTCTTACCACAAAACCAATGGAAAACATGAGGAGATACATCCTAAACCTTCAGAGGGTATGAGCTAGAGAGTTTGAAAGGAATATTTTTGGAGGAGAAAAGAATTCATTTTTCTGATCAGCAGGTTTGTTTACTTTAGTGATAAATTTAAGTTTACTTTATAATGTTCCTTTAAATCTGAAAACTGTATGCCTTCTGAAAAGTAACTCCAGCACTGTGCCTACTACCTTGTCCACGCTGAGCAGATGCTTTGTGTACAAAAGGCTGTCTTTCTTGGAAAGGCATTACAGTTTTTTCTTCCTTGTCATGTTGTACTAATAAATTAAAAGACCATTTTGACTGCAAGTCAGTACTTCTGTATGGAAAATAACATAACTTATCACTCATCACTGGTAATAATACACTGCCTGAAGACATTCCTTTGTCAAGCCTGTTGGTGATCAGTTTATGCCCTAAAGGATTATGCAACTTCAGATAATATTTTTATTCATAAAAGTACAATCTACCTTTTAAAGAATCTGAACTACTCATTCTAGTTACATCTTGTGACAATGAGAAATCTTCTCTTCAGAGCCAGGTAAAGCTAAAATCCAGATTGACAGGATGGACCGGCTGTGACAGACAGAGAGCAAGGCAGAAGGACAGATGGAGAGAAGGAAGACTGAGGAAGTGTGTTACACACCCCTTACTTGCTCCCTGCAGCATAAAATGACACAACTTCACTACAGTGTTACCTCCCTGTTCTTCTGTAGATTTTTGTACTTACTGTGATTAAAATAACAAAGCCTCAGTCCTATTTTATGCACGTCTTTCTTGGTTTTGGATAAATTAAAAAATAAAACAACATACTCATTTTTTACATTGCTTATAAATGCTGCTTCATCAAGAATTTTTTCCTGAGAATTATGTATAGTTATTTGGTAGTATCGCATCAACTTAAATAAATAAATAAATAAATAAATAAATAAGACATCTTTTCCTAGGAGAGTTTGTGGTTGCATTGTGTAATTAAATAGAAAACATTTGGCAGGTTTGGCTAAACAATGACTGTGCTTCCAAATGCTAATGTTGTAAATCAAACCTAAGGAAAACACATTATGTTTGTCCCTTTCAGAGGACAATGAGGGTCTTATGGTGTTATTTTATGCTTGGATTTGGCCTTAATTCTCTTAATTTTGTACAAAGAGGATGACCAAATCCAAAAAGATCTGAAAGGACTGCAGCCTTGCCAATTAAATCTGTAGAAAAGCTGAGCTGGGGACTTCAATTTAACCACATGTTGGCACCGTGTTTGTACTTCAATATTTCATTTGCCTTTGGCAATGAGATGAGAATAAAATGTATCTCTGAACTAAACAGCCAGCATCTTATTCTCAGAAACATAACTACACTTGTGTAAAATCTTTAACATACATAAAAGCAAAAAGGGGCTTTGCACAGCCACGTGTCCAGACCTCTTTGTGAGTCACTTCTGATTTGCACTCAGACACACATGTGGTAGGTACTTGAGTTTGTAAAAGTAGAGGCTGACTTTGGGCCCCATTTTGTGAAGATCAAGCCCTTAGTATCAAGTTAGTATAGAAAGAGTGAAAATCTACAGACAAAACAAAGATTAGAGCCTGAAATGCACCACTTCTCCTCACAGAAAGAGTCTGCCAGAAAGCACAGTAAATTTAGTCACAGTACAATGCCTATTACTCTCAGCGCATGATTAAAGCTGCTTTCTCTTGGACCACACACACATGTACGTCTGTCCCTCTCTAGGGAGAAATGTCTCCTTCTGCCCACGGCCCAGATGAATTATAGTCACAGCCACTTTGAAGATTTGCAGAACACACAAAGGGGCAACCTGAAACAATAATGGTATTTCCCTGAAATGCATCTCTTCTCAATGGAGGCATTTTCTCAGGAATATGCAAGACATGACTCCAGTTTTCTGAGACAATGCTCATTATTACAAAGCCATTTCAGAAAGCACTTGAATTTCTCATTCCGCTAAATCCCATGACTTTATAGCCTGGTGCAAAAACCTTGGGGAAAAGGTGTGTGAAGATGAAGGCTGATAGTCCTTCAGTGACGTTTTCTGGCATTGTGAATTTGGCTCTGTGACATGGCAGAAATTGTCCACAGTGTCCCCCCCTGGCTGCATGTTGCCCATTCTCTCTCCCTTGCCTGAATAACTATGGCCATCAGGGAATTTGTTCTGTGCATGACCTCTTTTCCCTGGGGAGCTGCCAGCATGTTTTTAAACATGGTGCTTTAGATCTGGGCTTCGACACAGAAAAATATGTTCACAGAAAGTAGTGTGTCCCTACCAGCTGGTTCTCTGGGTACTTGAATTTTGGGCTAGCTCATCCATTTAGGGACCTGGGCTCACCCCACGTTCCACTTTAACCTAGGCTGGAATTTGTCCTTTTTGCAGTGAGGAAGGAAACTGTACCATGTCGGTGCTGAGAGTCAGTTTGTATTTTTCTGCAGAATCTGCAATCACCTGGGAAGAACTGTAGCACAAAATGGCAGTGGGAAGGGCCCTGCCAGCAGACCTGAGCAGAGGTACTATGCAGTGGGTCATGGTCAGTGAGGATGAGACTTTGCCATGGAGAAGCCTCGGCTTGTCACATCTGCATCCTGTTTCCCCACCTTAGTCCAGAGTAAGCATTGGTTTAGGTAGGGCTTGCTTTGGGAATCTGTAAGAGGCAGCCCTGTAAAAGCTCGATCATCTCCACCAGGTTGCACAGGTTAAGAGAAAACTGGACAGCCCTTCCAAAAGCTCTTCCTACTGATGTTGTTTATGACATACAGTGTTGCAGGCTAAAGGGTTTTAATAAGTTTAAATAAGAATGCTTTTACACAGACAATTTTCCAATTTTATTTGAGATGGTTCCTCAGACTTTGTGAGTAGATCAAAACCCACCATTTTTAATTTATTTCCAATGAAAAAAACTGAGACAGAAAGTATTTTGAGAGAAGTATTTGCTTTCCGTGGAAAATTTCAATACTTATTTAGACCCCAAAAGGAAAAGGCCTAAACCTGAATATATTCTGAGTTTTGGTTAAAAAACATAATATTTTGTTTTGGAGACGATGCCACAGTGCCTTGTGGGAGATGTGGTTCAGTTGCCTCATGTCTCCAACCAGTTTAAGGGACAGGCTCCTGGCCAAAAGACTTCTTTCACAGTGCAGCATGGGCAACTACTGGTAAGTTCTTTTCCCTCACCTGGAGCCCTATTTTTCAGGACACCCCACTCACAGCAGATGATAGATGCATGTGGCATTACAGTCATAATTCTTACAAAGTCCCATGGCAGTGTTTTTGATTCACTGTTTGGTGTGTTCACTGGAAATTATTCAGGTTTTGATTTTTTCACGTTTTTATTATTTCTCAAAAATGCTAAACTATTCCTGGGGGAAATAAAAACAATCTACAATCAGTTCTAGTTAAATATCTGAGGGGTTGACTTTCCCCTATTTTCTATGTATTTGGCCTTTATATGTAATGCTTTCCAAATTTTGACATATGTTTTGACAACTTATTGAAGTCAGGCTTTCGAGCATTTCCCAGGCATCCCAGAGGAGCAGGTGATGCGTATCAAACC
>VZTL01000107.1:0-24536 GCA_013400535.1 Scopus umbretta
CATACCATTCCCTATTCCCCTACCGATTTGTCTAAAATTCAGGAAAAATATTCCTGGGGACCCCGAGAAATGGAAATACATATGGAGAGTATGTCTTACCAGGGGTGACAATATTTTGCTGAGTGAGGATGAGGCAAGAGGGTATTGGGGACCATGGGTTTTTATAACCACAAATGATAATAGAGCGCCCTGGTCCCTGACCCAAAGAGTAGCATATTGGGCAGGTGGATTAGATCCTATGGAAAGGGGAGACCCCTTCTTGATTAAAATGCCTATGGTGGGCCATATTTTAGAGTGTACAGAAACTGTGTGTCTCCAGTTGATACATAATCTACTACTGGTTCCGCAGCAGCCCTCCCCCATGCAATACGCAGCAGGCCCCCAAAGGTTTCATCCCCTTATGTGGGAACTACCTGATGCCTTGAAATTATACATGGTACAACTACGAGATCGGTTGAGAACACCCTGACCCTGGCAAAGGGGAGGTCTCCTGGAGATGACATGGGGGGAAGTGGCACAGGAGTTAGTTAATTACAGGAGGCAAATGGGATTTACCAGCCAGGGGAAGACCAAATCTAAGGTGAATCTTAGGAAGGTGGAAGGGAATGGGGAAACAAAAGCTCCCCCATGCAATCCTTGACCCTCCCTTGACAAGGCCGACACGACCCCCCAGTAACAGAAGATATACATTAAGGGCAGAGGGCACCTCAAAAGGAATCCCCCACGAGGTGCTGGGACAGGGCTTTTTCAGCAAAGTTTTCTCGGAGAGAAAAATAACAGCACCAGACAGCAACCACCTCTATGCCATGAAAGTGCTCAAGAAGGCACTGAAAGTAAGGACAAAGATAGAAAGGGACATCCTGGAGGATGTAAACCACCCCTTTGTGGTGAAACTCCAGTACGCCTTCCAGACAGAGGGGAAGCTTTATCTCATCTTGAATTTCCTCAGAGGAGGTGACCTTTTCACTCGGCTTTCCAAAGAGGTCACGTTCACTGAGAAAGACATGCAATTCTACCTAGCAGAGCTGGCTCTGCGGCTCGACCATTTGCACAGCCTGGGAATCATATATAGAGATCTCAAACCAGAGGACATCCTCTTGGATGAAGAAGGACACATCAAACTCACAGATTTTGGCTTGAGTAAAGAGGCTATAGACCACGAGAAGAAAGCCTATTCCTTCTGTGGGACACTGGAGTATATGACACCAGAAGCTGTGAATCACCAGGGCCGCTCCCACAGTGCTGACTGGTGGTTATATGGGGTGTTAATGTTTGAAATGCTCACCGGCTTGCTGCCCTTCTAGAGGAAGGATCGTAAGGAGACAAGGAGACAATGACCTCATCCTCAAAGCAAAGCTGGACGGGCTGCCATTCCTCAGCTCTGAAGCACAGAGCCTCCCGCCGAGCCCTTTTCAAAAGGAATTCAGCCAACAGATTAGGTTCTGGACCAGATGGAGTAGAAGAGATCAACTGCCATCCTTTCTACTCTACCATTGACTGAAATAAGCTGTACCGCAGGGAAATCAAACTGCTCTTCAAGCCTGTGGTAAGCCAGCCAGACGACACCTTTTATTTTGACACAGGATTTACATCACGCACGCCAAAAGATTCCCCAGGCATCCCTCCTAGTGCGGGGGCCCATCAGCTCTTCCAAGGCTTCAGTTTTTGTGGCGACTGTATTGATGGAGGATGGCAAGGTGAAACCTGCCCAGACACCTCTACATTCAGTTGTACAGTAGCTGCACATCAAAAAGGGAATCACAGAACTGCCATGATCCTCCTGGGGCAGCCCAGTTTGGATCGTGACACCCCAGCATCACCTTATAATTGTCATGCAAAGGAGGATGCAATCTCTGCAAGGCCTGGGAAAAACATGGGTGTATTTGTTTGAGAGATGAATGGCTGATGGGTATTTTTCCAGAACTCCAGGGGGAACAAGGGAAAAAATTAATTTCCTAACCCAAAGAAAAGACCTGGAGATTTTAATTTTTTTTTTTTCCCTAACCTGAACTAGTATTGAAATTATATATAGATATCAGAAAAAAAGCTAATCAAGTTTTCCTTTTTGGTGAAACAACACTCTAGAAAGACCATCATTTTAGGTTAATTAAAATAAGGTACATTCGATGAAAAGAAAAAGCCTCACTTTCCTCTTTTCCTATTAAAACAGTGTAAGAGTTACAACTCTAAATGAAAGTCATTTTACACTAAAAAAAATATCAATTCTGCAAATATGAAGAAGACATTCTGACATTTTCCAAATTATTTTTGTCTTACTTTAGCTCAAAAGAAAATGCCATTAAAATTGATGAGCTTTAACAAGCAATTTTGTTTTGAAGAAATAGCCTTTTCTAAGAGAAAATTGTTTCAATGGAATTTTTTTCTGTTTTGATCACTAGCTAATTATTCGAAGACACTGGAGTTCTCTGATCCTGGACATATGACATGGATTATAGTGAAACCAGCTGGAGATTAAATTTGTAACTCACATACGGAGCTCATGACCCTCTTTATGAATCATCACACCGTTTGTTTAATATTTAATGCAGCTCTTAGTTACTCTGAAGAAAACGCTGAACAACAGGGGCCCATAAAATTAAAATCACACAGCAAAATCACAGCTACTTGCAAATCCTCTCTCTTCTTTGGGACTTCATCACAAATCTGTCTGATCTAGGTTCATTAAGTTTATTTTTTCACTCCCAAGATGGTAAGATATGATGGAACACTAAAATTTCATATAAACATCTCTGATTACAGCTTGCAAGCCTCAAGAGATCCAGCCTCGCCTCTCATGCAAACCTAGGCATGGTAATATCTTGAGATTAAAAAGAAATATTTCTGAGCATGTTAATCTACCGAAGTCTTAGAAAGAGTGGGAAATTAAAACTGTGCAGCTCTAGAGATAATTTTACTATCTTAAATGCACAGACCATGCACACTGGAAAAGTAACTGACTCAGTCATGATCTCTCTTTTCTCGTCTCCTTAGCTCACCAACTTGAAAAATAAATTTGGAAAAGTATCAGTAGGTACCTGTGGATCTCAATGAATGCAAACCTGCAGGCAGGAACATTTTATCTACCTATTTTGCCAAAGCTAAAAAGAAATATACTTTTTCTAAATGCATTTGCACAGCTTCCAAAAATTGCCATTGTGTTAAGTGCTATTAAATGAGTTGCGCAAGAAGTTTAAAGCTTCCCCCCATCTCCTCATCTGAGCAAGGTCAGCAAAGTCAAGTCAAAAACCCACTCCCATCCTGTCAACCCAAATCTGTCTTTTGTTCGAAGACCTGTTTCCACTCAATATGAAGACATGTCTCACCTCCAGCTTTAAGACCAAAGCACAGATTCGCATCCAATCCCCAATAGACATCCAACGAGCAAAATCTCTTCACAGCCATGTTATTTTCTGGTATCAAGCATCCTTCTGCCTTCCCTTTTGATCCCATCAGCACTCCCACTCCAACTTACCCTCCTAATACCAATAAATTGCATACCTCATCACCCCTAGATGCCTATTTCAACCTGGAACTGATCGATACAGCTTTAGTGAGGTCATACAAGCCTCATGTGGTTCACTGCTAATAATTCGACATCAGTAGGCATGATCATTTAAAAGCTCCTTTTAATAATATAATGACTAGTTGAGTGGATTCAGTAATAAAATATTGTGGAGTTGCATCTTTGCTCAAAGTGGTGCTCCAGGCAAGTCTCAAAGCACAGGCAGTGTTGATCGCCTTGTGCCAGATGGAGTTAGGTGCGCAGTTGGAAGACGCCAGCGATCATGCCAGCTTGAAATGCTGCTGCTGCTCCTCCTTAGCTGCCACTGTCCTGCCTGTGCAGAGCCAGAGGCTGTACAGAGGATGTACGAGCACTCCTCATCCTTTCCAGTGCATGTTACCACACCCACAGAGAAGGCTGCTGACACTGTGCTTAAGAGCAGATTAAAGGCTTTTTTTGCAGCTCTGCTGTGCTTTTTCACTCCCGCCAAAGCCAACGTCTGCACAGGCAAAATGGTTTTGCATATGCAAAGAGCCATAAGTGCAGAGCAGAGCACTGTGCCTCTCCAAATCTGCATGCGCCACAAGCAGTTCATACATTTTCCAACTGAAAGGCATGCAACTGCAGCCCTGACTTCTGCACAGCCTCTCTCTGCCTCAGCACCCAGCATCCGCAGAGCATTTGGCTGGCTGTTGAGGTTACTGTCTCTGCAAGCTTGAACCCATCTGAAGGGGTGGCTGTGGGCACAGAAATCCCAGGTCACCCATCTCATCACTCATCTCCCTAAGCAGGGCAGCAGCAGCAGGGAGGTATGCTCTTCTGTTGGAAACACCAAGCACCCACTCAGTGGAAAAAACAGCCACCTAAAGGAGATTTTTCTTTATTAAACCAGTTGTTGTGGGGCCCTTTGCCAAATTATGGATGTAAGTACAGACCTCCCAAGCCCAGCAACACTGTCCTTGCCATCTCTGCTGGATTTGCAGTCTGCGTAACTATTACAGCAGCACTTTCTTGTGCGCTCCCCAGCAGAATTAATTAATGTTTGCACAGTACTTTGAAGATGAAAGTACTAAGCGACTGCTAAATATCAGGCCAGATTCTCAGCTGGTTTAAAAACTGGCATTTGCAGCACAGCATCTGGGCCCATGATCATCCTGTCTCATTAGAGAGACTCTGTAGAGAATGTGAAGAAAAAAGAATTAAAAAAAATAGAAAGAAAAAATACATAAGAAAAAGAACATAGAAAAGGAATATAGAAAAAGAACAATATGTAAAAATATGTAGAAAAGCAGCACTGAGGTAATAACCTTCATGCTTTTCCCAGAGTCCCTCTTTCTGCAGGTGAAGACTACAAATCTGCAGAGCCACAACACCCTTCTCCTTCAAACCTCCTTAAAACTCACCTCTGCTGAGATGCCTACAAATCATTTGGCACTGATTAGCCAGCTGATGTACTGTGACTTCTGCACATTACACTTACCATAACCATCCTGCTCTTAATGTTGGCCCGCCCCATCTGTTTACTCAATGTGCTGCTCCTTTCCTATCCTCTGCCTTGACCATTTGCAGGTTGTTTTTTTTTCTTATATATAGGTGCCAGACCCAGCCCAGGGATACACAGACACCGACAAAATGCATTTTCAGTCCTTTGCAGGCTCCATATAATATGGATGTGCAAAAGTCAGTCTCAAAGGATAAGCCTCAATGGGTTTAGATCCACTTACTGAGATGTGTGTGTTCCTGTATAAAACCGTTGATCATTGAAAGCAACCCAGGAGGTTTAACTCACGCACATGTTATACGTAAAGCAGCTGTGTGCTTTTCCAAAAGGCACTGCGCTGCTGAAGTTTAAGTGCTAAACTTACACTTATGCTAGTTTTTGGGGGTTTTTTTTGGTTTTTTGGGTTTTTTTTAATAGCAGGAATTGCTTTTAAAATTGCAAACACGTGGTCCAAGAGAAAGTTTCATCAGCAAATCAGTCTGTCACTTGAATAAACTGTAATAGTTATAAGAGGAGACAAAGTGACTATTATAGAGACTGGCAAGAATGCCTTCCTCTGGGGGCTTGCAATAACACAGCTGGCACTGAGAGGAGAGGAGGCACCAGCAGACTGCACGCATCTCATGCCAGGACACCGTGGCTGATGGGAGAAGCACCTCCATTGGCTGGATGTGTGTGGGATGAAGCACTAGCAATGAGCAAGATCATCTGAGGGTGAGGTATTAGAATGAGTCACCTCATTGACTGCAAAGGGACAGATGCTGCATTGCTTGGATCTGGCCAAATCTCTTATCACATCCATGTGATCTAGCAGCCAAACTCAGACTCACTTCAAAAAAACATAGCTCCAGTTATTTCAGTAGGAAGCCGTGAATGCAAAGGATGTTGGTAACTCTTTCCATGGCCTTGCTAGACCTTATATTTTCAACTCCTTAACTAGATCGGTCACATGCACTATTTACAGAGATACAAGAGGAGAGCCCTCAAGCCTCTTCACATGTGCAACAGCAAGACTCCACTCACTCAAATGCCTAAAATAGTACTGGACTATTAGGTACTAAAATGAAAATGTTACACCAAAAATGAGTTGCCATGCTGTGAGATTCCAGAGAGTGTTACAAATCCCAAGGACAACGCCTTTGCAACAACCCTTTTTTAAAGAAGGTAAAACCAAAGAGAAAATGGGCCAACAACCTCAAGTTTTTCATCTGCATTCCCTCGGCACAGCAGTACTGCTCAAAACGCGAGAGGCCAGGATGCCCCTACCCACACAAAACCAGGGAGTCTGCCCATACGCACGCACTGCCAGTAGCAGAAAGTCAGAGATGCAAACAGGAGGGTTAACTTCCAAGCCTTGTGCCTTGGGCAAAGCTAGGTATTTCCCCATCTGGCTGCAGATGTTTCTTACCCCTCCAGTCTGTTTTGTGCTCCTGCTTTCCAACTGAAGACTCTTTCCATTGAGAAACATCCCATCTGCCTCTTCAGCATGACTTAGGCTGATGCTCTGCACTTGTAGCCTTAATCTCTAGAGAGCTAGGAAGAGATTTTCAAAAGCACTTAGTGTTGACCTACCTCTGCTCCAAATCAGTCTGATCATATTAGGTTAACTATATTTAAGTTTGGCCATGTATATTTTGCCATAATAAACTTACCCCAAAGGAATGCTGCTGCTTTAAAACAAGATTACTAGACTTGCGACTGTATTTATGCATCTCAATACGGAATCTGATTTTCCAGTTCTGTGGATTTTTTTTGGAGCACATTGAATATTTAATACTGACAGAACAGAGGTCAACGCAATTATATCCTACATCTTAAAAGGAAACAGTCCCCTCTAAATTCAGTGCTAAAGAAGTGCTGCATGGGAGACTTTAAGGCTCAAAACTCACGCTTAAAATTAATGGCAATCTCAACCCAGCCAGAATGCACTTTTTTACTTGGCATCTGGGAACAGCTCTGCACAACCAAGACCCAAATACCAATACAGGACTATCTTTCACCTCTTTTTTTAAAAAAAAAAAAACCAAACTGCCAGGCAGTGAGTGTTTCTAAATGGTACAAGAAGTGACTGTCAGCTGTCATCAGCTTTCTTCCAACACACAAACACTGGAGAACCACTTCTTAACTTAGTCCATATGGCACCTCCAGAAAGCTCAAAGTAATAGTTGGTGAGTTTTGGCCATGAAGCTCATGCCGTGTAGGACTAAATGTACCCTTCCAGACCTGTTGGTTGTTTGTTTTTTTTTTTTAATTAGTATGTTGAACCTTCTTCTGCTGCATTTTCTCTTTTGATATATATATTTTTTAACTGAATCCATAATTGGTCTATCTAAATGATTGACAGCAAAGGTGAAGGAACAGCCTGTTAGTCTTGACTGCTGGGGTAATGAATAGAGAAGCTGACATGTTAAATTTCTTCACCTCCAATTGGAATTATAAATTATAGACTTCTTTTACATCACCATAATACCAAGTTCATCTCAAAAATAGAATGATTCCTTGGGGGTGTATTTATAGTGAAAAAATACATATCTAATGCTGTACTTAGCATATCTTCATATTTTAATATAATTGGATTGATTGTTCCAATTTTGTTCTTATTTTTGGAAATTAAGAAGCAGAATCAGATCATCTTACATTTTTCAAAAGGTCCATCGTTTTGCTTCGGCAAGAAATTCTGAAATTTTCAGAAGCTGTCTGTAATTTAACGTATCCTCCTGCTCTCCCTACAGTTACTTGGCAGGTTGCATCTTCCCAGCTTGGCCAAAGGCCACTTTATCTGAGTTTCTATAAACTTTGCAGGAAGCAGAACCAAGATCTGAAGAAGTCTGTAGGAACTAAAGTTTTCACCCCATTAAAAACCCTTAGTTCGGCCTTCATCCCTAAGCAAACAACTTCTGCGAAACAAATCATCAAGTTCAAATAATCAGTTTGTGTGAGAGCAAACACAGCCCATGAATAAAAGCAAAGCAATAAACCACAGGGAAATGCCTCCAAGCCAGCCACAGTGCATTTAAACTCTCCAATTTATTTTACATGGGAGGGAGGGGGGAGAGCTCTTAAAACTTTTGTCTAAATTAGACTTAATTCAAATCATGCTGGTACGAAACCTCAAGGCCCAGCTCCTAATAGCAGTGTAACTGTCTGTGGAAGCGCAGAGGAGATGGAGATGATCTGCATCGTGGGACACCAAGAGGACAGGGGGTGCTGGGGCAGGGGTAGATGCAGTCACCCTGCTCCCAGGTTCTCTCCTCCATCCCAAGGTAGACCCAGGCAATAAATCCCTTATTCTGCCCCAAAGAGTTTATTACTATAAAGTGGGGTAGCTGCTAGTCACAGCAGAGCAGGGTCAAACGGAGATACCGCGGCCACAGTGCTTTCTGTTCCCCTGGGTTTTCTATACTTTTAATGCATACAGCCCGGTTGGCAATGTTGCTTCCTACTGACTATCCCCCAGGAAAAAAAAAAAAAATCAGCCTAAGCCATCTGCACAAAGAATTCCCCTGCAGCCCAGATAAGTGATGCCTGCCTTCAATTACATTGGTGTGCCTCGGTCTTATGAAATATTTTCAATTTCCAGAACAGTTCTGATATGGGGAGAGACCAAGGGACAGAAAAGAACAATACACTTCCAATAAAATTTAGCACTGTTCAGGATTTCTTTCACCTCAGCAAAAAATCCTCTTAAGACACAAATAAATGTATCTTATTAAGTTAGCAGGATCTTCTCCTAATAGTGCAATTAGCTTTCATAGGAGATAGGCCCCCTGTACTGTCTTGAGAATAGACTCTCAGGCATATATGAGCACGTAATATCGGACACACACAAATTAAGGAAAGCATTTGTCATTTCCATTGTTGATTCTGAAGAAGTGGTGTTTTGAATGCTATATTAGCATCGAATCCCAAGGGACCGCCTGAGCAGCCCTCTCAAGGAACAAACCCCTGCATCAGCTCCTGCAATTCCTCTTTTGCTGCCTGAAGGAGGAGAAGCGCTGCTGGGGAGCATCACTTGCACGGGAGGAGGCAGCAAGACCCACAACACCGCAACAAGCTCATTAACAAGTCACAGCTAAGACACCTGAAAAACTTTGAGACTTTACCTCTTGCAACCAGGTGAGGAGCCTCTGCAGCGGTCCCATCCCATCCCAACCTCCCACAAAGATCTGGAACTCACACCCTCGCTTTGCAGCCCAACTTGGTACAACACACGTGGACATACCTGTGCATTGCCTACCACTCTGCAGATTAGGCAAAACCAGCTTTGTTTTATTTCAATTACAGCAGGGTTGGTAAATTGTAATCCTTATCCATCAATAAGATGGTCTTCATTAGTCTGTTCCCCATCATTTAACATGAGTATAAGCCACCACCAAACAGATTATACTGACTATTCCATTAATATCCTGTATTCAGCAAACAGGGAGGAAATTGTATTATTCTGGTAACTGTTTAATGTTTGCCACCAGACACATGAGGCAAACATGTCCAGGAAAGGCTTACTTGCCCAATGTCACCTGACGGATAAGTCCAGACACCCTATTCATTTGTAAGGAAGGCACAAGAAGTAACTGCAAAGAAAGTGGAGCCACCACACAGAGTAAGAAGAAAATGAGCTAATAAATACTGACACGCCACATCCTAGCATGCAAAGCAATGTTTTATTACAGGCTTTAAAATTAATACATGCTATTTTTTTGGTATCAACACACACTCGAAACGCCTGATCCTTCACACTCCACAAACCCTATGCAGTGACAAAATCGAACCCCACCATCAGCACTTCATCACCCGCATGAAGGCTCAGAAGCATGCAAGTTCCCACCCTTCGTGCATAGCTAATATTAAAAGCGGCATGAGCCATTTTCTTCTCATCAAGATCAGCTTTCTCATCCGGCTCCCACAAGCCATGTTTACATTTCCCTACAATAGTTTTTCCCTGTCTCCTGCTTCACCTAAATATAACCTCTCAACCATGTTACTGGCCTTAATTTAACAAAAAAAAACCCTCAAAACTACACAGACCCAAAAAAACCCAACCCTAGTATCCGTATTGCAGCAGATTTGTTTCCTCTTGGCTCCTTCTGTGACCTGAGGGGAAACAGCATTTCCAGAGCACAACTCACATCACAGATGAGCAAAATCACCTTCTGAGGGTTCTCATGTTTCTCAGCCAACCAGAAGGACAAGGCTCTTCATACAGGTACCCTGGGAAAGATGTATCCTCACCCAGCTGGAACCCATTTGTGATTTCCCTGGTTTTGGCTCCAGGTGGGGGACAGGAGGATAGCAATAACAACACTCAGTGCTGCCCAATCTCCACCTTCTCCTCAGCCTACACCATTTAGTATCCGGAACATCCAATAATTAAAATTGCACGCAGCGGTATACTGTAAAATAGGCAAGGGGGGGGCACACAAATAAACTCTAGCACATCTGCAGCTTAGCCGCTGCTCTTCAGCTGGGTTCAGCTTTACCATGTGACGTTTGACCCATCCGTTACGTACATGCTACAACTGAGCTTTGCAAAATCCATCAACCTGCAAGCCTTGGCAACAAAACCAGCCCAAGAGATGTACGCGGCAATCTGAGAAGATACTCCCCAGGAATTAGATTTTGTAAACAAACATTTCAGCTAATTGCATTCTTGTTCTCAGTGCAATGAAGGCCCCATTTAGCCAAAGCATTTGTCTACAGAGTTTAGTTTGTTCCATTTAATGAACACTGATCCCGTCTTAGCCTCGGCTGGTATATCAACAGGATCAACATGAAATGCTAATGGAGAAAGATGCTTAATATCATTTCAAGTGTTTAAGTTACAACCGCAGCTATTAAAGCAAATCCATTTTACCTGTTCCTCCTCAGGCTCCCCAGTGAGACAGATTTAAAAGTTTCCATGGGGAGAAGTGATTCATAAATGGCTACACAGATCAGGAAGAAAGCCTTTCACCGTTAATTACAGCCAGCATTTTCCGAACCAAAGCTGGTCATTTCACCAGCACAACACATAATTAGCGAGGCTCATTTTATTTTGTCGCCTTCACAAATTAGTTCACTTTTTAAAAAGCAAGGTGGCTGCCTCCAGCAGTAGGGATAACCATGCCAGCCAGCCAGGAAAATAAGGCTTCCTGCTCCGTTTGTAGTCAACAGTGGAAAAATCCGACAGGTTCCCCAATTTTCAGTCCCCGTGCTGGTTCAATGCAGAAATCAGCGTTGCTCGCTGTGGCATCCCTAACATGAGATGTTGTGGTGCACCCATGTAGGACGATCACTGCAGTCCTGTGAATCTAGTTCTTTGCAGTGAGAAAAGCTTCCTCGTTTTCAAACTTTCCCACTGCTAAGCCGAAGCACAGGACGTGAAATAGCCACAGCAGCAAGGAGGAGTAGGATGCTTCCTGCCCCTCATCCCTGTAGAGCAAATGCAGTGGGTCCAGCCCCAGTGGCATCCGTGGCATCCTTGCACCATGCGCCTTGGGGTTATCATGGCAACAGCAGAAGGGGACGCTGCATTGTAAGAGATGCTGGTCTTCACTTGCTCAGAGAGAACACTCTCAGACACCATCCGCATTTTAAAGCAAGACTGTTTCTTTCTTCCCATGGCTCAGAATGCCCCTCAACCTCTTTGAGAAGCAACTTCTCCGTGGCAGAGGCTTCCGGTTGACATGGCTGCCAAGATCCCGGTTTTGAACTAGGCACCCGAAATACCGGTCGGAGCCCACAGCAGTCGCCAGACGGAGCACACTGCTGGCAGCTATCGTTGGAAATGCTGAAGTTATCCTTGTGCAGATTTTAAAAGGCCACTGTTTATGCATGTAAATTCTGAAGGGCATTAGCAGCATCGCTGACACACACTGACAGCAAGCCCAGCTCCGGGAAGGGAATAAGCAGCAGCGACTGCCTGAATAATTGATGTGCTTTTACTCTGCCCCATGGCCCAGTTATTACATTGCTCACTCTCTTCAACTGCCTGTGGTTTCTAAATTAATTAGAAATCTTAATGTCATGGCCAGCTGGTTAAAAAAAAAAAAAGAAAAGGCACCGAGAACAAAAGAAGAGTGCTTCTTGTGCCCTTGAGCCTTGGGATCTCTTACTTTGGGCTGGCCAGGCAGGGAACAAAACTGCAGTCTCAATTCCTAAAGCTTCAGACCCCGCTCACCGGTGCCTACAGCATCACAGCATGAAATCCACTCCACCTGCAAAAAGCCCCCGTTTCACGGGTTGAACACCCCCATCAAGGTCACCTCTCTCCTAAGATGGGGCAAAGCCTTTCCTAGGTGATGACACACGTGCGGAGCAGCTAGCATCTCTTCAATACAATGAAATCCCTTGCCCAGCCATTGCAACCTAGTGCCACAAAGTACCAAATGAAAGGGTGCCGCTGAAGTCTGGAGGAATTACAGAGCTCATGGTCGTCCTGCTCTCACAGGTGACAGAGCTAAATGACTCTGTGGGAACCCTTTCACAAGGCTGAAAAAAAAAAAAAATGCATGCAACCACCTGACCTTAGAAAACAGGAGAAGCTGATAAAAATGACACACTGAATAAATATAACAATGTGAGTGGCCATTTCTTTGCTACATACATACCCCTATCTACTTACAATACTGCTTATGCTTAAACTTTAAAACAATGTCTATAGCTTTTAAGAAACCCGGTGGGAATAATTCCCCTCTTTGAGCCACATTGCATTAAAGCACAGGTAGTTTCATTCCAAGTCTTTGGAAAGCACTTAGCCATGATGAATCTGCGGGTATTTTTAGTTTCTTACTTGCAAAAAGAAATACTGATTTTTTTTTAAAATCTCTTTACAACTGTACCAAAAGCATAAATAAACACAAATGATTGGATTTGCTGAGATAATTTTAAATTGCACAGATAACTTAGACTAATATTTCACCTTATAAAAGAGCAGTGAAATACCAGTGTAACTCAACAGTGCAGCATGGTCTTTCTCTTTGCCAACACATCGTGTCTTACTGTAATCTGCAGGATACTGAGGGGGAGAAAGGTATAAACCACCCTTCCGTTATTCCCCTTGGGAACTTCATGATTTTAAAGGAATTGGATTTTTCAATCGTTCCTTTTGATATAAACTGACTATACTCAAAGCTATGAATTGTTTGAGTCCTCAGTAAAGTTATCTTACATCTCCCATACACGTTAAGTGCCTGAACATGACAGTCTCGGGGCACAGAAATGAGCTGGCCATGGTGACACAAAGCTTTGCAGAGATGACACTGTAAATCCTAATGGAAGTATCCAACAAAACAAATCCCATTCCTTAGCACATGGAAGGTAATTCAAAATACTGTGAGCCCAAACTACAGGAGAGTGTGGTTCTCTGAAAACTTCATGAATTTTGATTAAGCATTTAGTTGCTTCTAGAGCTTCTCCCTCTACCTGCTATTTTTCCTTTCCTGTCATAATCTGGCATTAAATTGATACACACAGAGTCCACCATGAAAAAATACAGAAGGATCAAAGCAAGTTGCAAATATAAGCCCTTTCAGTGTGTTTCAACATCATTCCTGAGAACTGAGATGGCACTTCCATTTGCAGGGTAGGAAGATGGGCTTCCAGCAAACTGTAATTCTGATACATGAAGAAGGCAGCACTGGTCCACCCTATGATTTGTTTGCATTTGCCATCTTGGCTTACATACTGCCTCTAAAATGCATATGCTAATTACCAGCAGTATGGCCCTGCAGAGGTAGTGAATGCAAGATGTGACATCACATGCATTTTTCAAAGCCAAACAATGAAATGAAGTGTCTCATAAGAACATGTCACGTATTCATACAGAAGTTTTCCTGACCCCTGCAGCATCTCCTATCTGTATCTTTTCACATCTGTGTTTTTAAATCTCACTATGCTTGCTTTGCTATACTCAAATGCACAGACCTTCACATTATCCATTTCCTTTTGCTCTCCATACTGTGGCACCTACATACAACTCTTCTCACTTTGAAGTTATTATATTAATTATTGAAGAAACTAACTGAAAGGCTCAGCTCATGTCGTTTCCTCTAGGTTATCCACAGCAATAATGAAGCCATGCACAGGCTGTAAGACAGATGTGGGGTCCTGATTCCTCCTCTGGATCACCGTACAGCTCGAAGGATGTACCAGCTGAAGCAGGACCACCACTCTTCAACATGGACATGCCCTCCTTGCCCAACTTTTACATCATTTGTCTCCAGAAAGGAGCAAAGTGCAAAAACCACACAAGGTCCCAGAGGGGTGCTCGCCTCTCAGCTGGGAAAGAAGGTGGAAGAAAATACAGGAGACAGCAGCGGTACAGAGCAGCACAGCTTTCCTCGCTGCTTTTCAGAGCCTAGTCTTTCAAGATGCAGCCCCTGGCAATGTGGTTCATGAAAGTTTGATGAACAGCATTTTGTTTAACACCAGCAACTGAGCCACAGCCCTGTCGGACTGCATTGCCCAAGCAAAATGTCATGACCCAAGAGGATCAAGAGATTCGATTGCAAGAGGCAGGCTTGCAGGCAGCAGAGGAGCTCACAACTTCTGGAGCAGGGCGCACCACCCCATAAGTTACTCAGTCACCGAAACATGCCGAGGCTGCTGTAACACTGATGAACACTGATGAACACCTTGAGTACTTGCCCACCATGCTGCAAGGCTGCACTAGGCAGTCTTGCAAATACAGGGAAGTCCACAGCCTTTTCCATAGGCATGTATAAACCTTGATTTTTTTCCCCCTCTTTTTATCTTTTTCACTTCTACATGCACTGAAAAATTCAGTGTGCTATTCCCTACCATTTTGCTTCAGCATTTTCATGCTCTGGTGCTTTTGTTCCCCTGCTCCCTTTCCATAAAGGAATATTCTTAAGAAACAACCATGCCTGCATAACTGAAAATACAGAAAAGCCATACGCAGAGACAGTGCTGTATGCACACACAACGTGATCAGGTCGAGCAGTTTAATATTTTAGCACAGATAACAAATGAGGCTAGACTATATGGTCCAGTAATTACCTTTTCCTGTTCTTCAGGTGCTAAAAATCCACACGCTGTTTTTTGCAGAGTACTGAATTCAGCATTTCTGGAAACAAAGAGAAAAAGAAAAAAAAATTAAAAACATTTATACTTGCCTCTGAGGACTTATTAGGCACTCATGAACTTTCTGCTATACATGCACCAGAGGATACAGCAATGTTCAACTGCGTTTGGTCAACAGATATAATTTTTAAAAGCCTGTAAGAATTTTTAATCTCTACGAAGCACATCTCTGTATGGCAAGACAATACTAGCACATAACCAACAACGGTTGGATGAAAAATCAGTGTAAACTGTCACTGCCAATTTTAACAAAAACCTGAGAGATACAAGTAGTTATCGAACACAGTTGCAGGTACATGAGTATCTCTTCACCATAACAGACTCCAATGTGATCTGGATAAACTATTGTTATACTAGAGGATTTACCAGAGATTTTTAGAGGTTGCTGCACCAGAATAATAAAGAAATAGCTACTTTGAAAAGAACGTAACATAAATTATGATTGTAAGGTTGTTAATTCCTGTTCCTCAGCAGTTACATCTTGAATTTCCTCTGTCCCCGTACATCTTCAGTATTTTCTTCCAACTGTAGTGTTAGATGCTAAATGCAACATTAATTGACAAATGCATGAAATGCATGGATCCAGGTCAGCCTCCTGGAAGTGCTGGTTTTATTAGGATTAATTGCACATGAAAAATTTCTTCTCACAGTTGGGATTGCTACAGACAAAACTTCAGTGGGAATCAGTTTTTGTCAGAGTCAAGCTGGATGGCACAGGACCCCGGGACCCCATCCCACCCCTATTAAACAATTAGAAAATAAAATAAAAAACCCCACGCAAGGGAAATAGCAATGAGTCCTCCTGCCTGAATTTTGCTTCCAACATTAACTATAAGCCTAGCTCGTTTTCCACAACCTGTAGGGGAGAACACAGGTCATTTCATTTGGAAGAAATGTATTAAAATGAAAAACTATAAAGCCTCATTAAAATAGGATCCAGTGTTAAACTGGGGCCAGTTGCTCCAGTTGCAGTGGCAGGTCCCTAAGCCTTTCCCAACAGAGACTGCAGCACAGCTTTCCCCCTGCTGCCATGGTCCCACACCCTGGACCATCCTACACCTTACAAACCTTGCAGATCAAAAATTGTGGTCCTAGGGCTCTGTTTTCACAGCTCAGCTGCTCCAGAACAGTCCTACTTTAATCTTTGATGCCAAAAAAGGAAAGTTTCGCCCCAGCTCTATACATTCCTTGGCAGGTACTCCCCTGAGAGTACGAAAAGGAGGAGGCTGAGCCATTGATCCCCAATGCACAATTCATCTTATTTATGTACTAAAGGAGCAGTCATTTGCATTCAGTAACACTGGAAGTCAGACAAGTAAATTAAAACTTAAAACAAGGCTTGAGAGTCCAGCATGCATGCTGCTTTTTGAGTGATTTCTCTATAATAGGCAAGTATGGATGCTCTGGAAGAAAAAGAGACCTATTCCAGGTCGCCTGTCAGCAAAATTGCCTCTGTAAGCAATAAACAGGTTTTAGACCATCTAAGAAATTTACAGGCAAACTCAGGGTAAGACCAGCTATTATTTCTCACTGTACAAATGAAAAAGTCTCCAGATGTTAGCTGTTTTCAGCCTTGGATTTTGATCAAATATATATAGTTTCAGTAGGAAAAAAACACTTTTACAAGTGCAGAACAGACCAGGCAACACCTCATGAGGGCATCCATATACTTTATTTCTACGAAAAATGCCATTTGTTTAGACTACTCTGCTTGTGTTTTATAGCAAAACCTCCACCTGGTTCCAAGAAGTTTTTGGAGAGTAACTCGGATTTGATGGCAGCAGTATAGAGCAAAGGAATGGTTTGCCTAGTCTAAAGAAGTTAATGTTTGTTACCCCATTACCTTGAAACAGTTTTTTAAATGAAATTAAAACAAGATCTTTGTTTCATTTATGACACCCCAGCTTTCACTTCTGCTTGGAGCGTAAAAGGCTAGAGATAGCACAACATGCAGTGGTTTATGGCTCTTCTGTGTCGTTTTAGAATTCAGCACATGCTCTCCTCCCAGCTCACCTTTATTTTAACATAATGTGAGTATACTGACTGGTAAATCTTTCTTGACTTCCCTCCCCAAATGCCAAATGTATAACCTTGAGTTGGCCTCTGCCATATGCTATTTCTCTGCCAATTTCAAATGTAGTTTGGGGAATTCTTGTTCTTATTAAAATAAGAAGGGAACAATACAGGGATTCCTGCACAGCAAAGATCTTGCAAAATTCTTGCTAGAGTGTCAGCACTGGCTGGCAGTGGGTGCACTGCAAGAACTTCAGGGATTTGGCGTTAGCCCTAAAAGACAGAATAAACACACTAAAGAAGGAGGCATTGCTTTACCTCTGACTCCTGTTAATACTCACAGCAGTACAGTGCCTGCCGCATATACAAAGGAAGCTCATTCTTATCTTCTTTTCTGCTTTCCTCACCACTCAACCAACCTGCTCCCCTCTAAAACCTACAGTACTTCTCAGAAAGCATTTGTTGTTTCTTACCTAGTTCTTCCCCAGTTGTACTCTGCCTGGACAATCTGGCAAGTGGTTTCACTTAAGATGCTGATGGAGAAGGGAAAACGCCTTCTCTCCCTTGCTCCATCCCATGTTACCCGGGAGCTCTACCTGCAGAGATTACTACTAAATGGATAACACAGATAGTTCAACATAGCCCGCTCTTACTAACATGACTGCTGGCGTTCCTATGGCTAAATATTTCTAAATCCTCTGCTATGGTGAGTAATGCATCCATCCAAACAGGACAAGGGCATACTGCTCTGCATCACTAGATGCCAGAAGAAAGGCAATTAATCTGCAAACCAGCATGCTGCTACACCTCCCTGCCAAAACAGAAGCTGCTATTAGGGAGAGCAACGATAAACACTTTCTGTTCAGCAACAGCAAAGGCTGGGAGGAGAATCCGTCAAGACAGGATGGCTCACCCTCTAGTAGTTGTCTTTGCTGCAAAAAGCCAAGTGGTCTGACTTCAGTCATTAATGCTCATGGCAGAGGGACCCAAAAAAAAAACCACACAAAGGTTTAGGCAACCAGCAGGAGGCTTGTGAAAAAGCCTTGTTTGCTAAAACATACCAAGCGCCACATTTCTGCCTCTGTTCAAGCAGAGGAGTGAGCACCCGGCATCGTGCTTTTGGAGATGAAAACCCGTATGGAGCAGCACAGCATTGCTCCTAGGCATTAGCATCTCTGCATCAGCCCTATGAAACCAAACCAGCAACTTTCACCTACGGTGACTTAATTAACATGCACCCTACAGATCTCTCCAAATCCCGCACATTGCCATCCTCCATTACCAAGCTCTTTTGATGAAAGTGATTAAAGCTAACAATTATAATTTGTGTTAGAGATGCCCCTAGAGGCTTTGGCTAGGCTCAGACTTCATTCTTCACAGAACACAATGCAAAGAAATCTCTCTCCTGAAGAGCTCATCCTCCAGGAAGACAAGGCAATCAAGGAATAGCAGAAAGAAAAGCACGAAGGCAAAAAGTAGTTGCTCAAGGTCAAACAGCAGGCCACTGACGGAGCTATAACAAAACCTACCTCCTCTGTGGAGCACTCATGAGGCCGTACTGACTCTCCAATACTAAGCTGATCAACTAATACACTTTATTTATCAAGTGTCAAGAGCAGATGAAGCAGTTCATAGTGTTACTTGCTGTTCTGCGTTTGATCATGTATTTTTGTAGTGGCGCTCCAAGCAAAGCTAGCCATGCTAGCGAAAGAGTTACCTTCCCTTCACCTTCCAAAGAAATGCTTCCCATACTTTTTGTGCACATTACTGACAAATCGATCCCCCTCAATTTTTTTATTCTTCCATCAATGCTTTCAACAAAGAGTGATTGCTCAAGCGCCCTTCTCCACCTTGCACTTCCAATTTTTTAAGGAATGGTCAATCTCAATATGCATAATTATAATTGCAAATGGATCATTTTATCTTGTACTCTTCTGTTTTAATGGGATTATGGATGGTCAAATCTCTACTGTAACATTTAAAGTCAAAACCTCCTACGTCATTCATATGTGGTTTAGGTATTTAAAAATATTAATATGCAACTAGTGATATTACAAAAGGTTAGATTTCTAACTAGCTGGCCCAGTTATGACACCATAAATCGAATATAGTTTTCACTGATTACTAGAAAAATCTTTCCAAGGTGGTGTAATAGGAATGTAATAAAACTTCCTGCCATACGATTCATCAGCAAGAGAGTGCTTCTGTTGTGCTTTCTACAGGGAAAGAACAAAGCACAAGCGTGCAAAGTGAGTGAAGCTTTTAGTCTTTGCAAACAACTTCAGTGCATAAAATATTAAAAGCGATGCTAAACTAATCTCTGGCAAGAACTGCAGGCAATTCACTGCAACTCAGATTACGAATGCCTTTGGTTTACCATTTAAAAAACATTAGAGTCTACCATTACGGTTGTGTATCACAGTGCTGTACATTAACCTCTGTAATTTTCCAACATGGTATATTGCAGTAACACAAATTAAGCTATCTGGCAAAAAAGCTTAAAAAGACGCAATATTTAAAGCGAGCAGACAGGAAAGCTCCTCGCTCCTTCCTGCCAAAGACAGCAGGAGAAAGTCCAGTCCTCTTCTCCTCAAAGCAAATGGTAAAATCCCATTAATTTCCCCTGGAACCGACAGATCCACAGCATCTGGGAAAGGATTCAGTCTAAATACATCGCAGACATAACAGATGAATGATTTGGGGGAGAGGGGTTGCCTGCTCTCATTTTAACACTTCTGTGTAACAGAAACGGAGCAGGTCATTTCTGTAAGCTTGAAAATGCTTTGTGGGCTTTCAGTAGGATTTTCCCTTCAGCATTTTTTGCCTTCTGTCTCCGTTTTCTTCTTGTTCGTATGCCTAATGGCTTGCAAATCTGTTATTTGAGCGTACAAGAAGCTTAAAGCCTACCCTTCATATTTACTGTTATATGGCCCACACGAATGAAATTTTGTTCTCCTATAATTAACAGGAAAGCATTTACATTTCATATATTCTGGAACAATAATATCCTTTCCACTAAGGAAACAAACTGCAAGCTACATTTTCACCTACAGGGTAGATGGAAGTTTTCATAGCAAGACATCTACTTTAGGTCCAGAAAAAAAATTATAATAAAATGCTCATCATTTTTGCAAATTACTCTAATTTCCAAGATGAAATTTGTCCACTCATAAATACATCTAGCAACTAAACCAGAAAGATTAACTTGGTTTTGTAACGGTTTTCAAAGATTTTTTTCTCAGTGGGATGAGAGACTTTAAAAAAGAGGCAAAAAAAGGAAAAGAAAAAAAAAGAAGAAAAAGAGTACATAGCCCAACGCTAGGACAGCAACACTCACTTAAGGCATGTTGGAGTCATGCTTTTGCTCTGCATCATGCAGAGCACACACTTAAACCTCGCTGCTTCCCCTACGAGGCCGCTGGGATGCTGCTCTCCTTCCTGTATAACTACCTGGCTCCCTTCCCTCATTTTCCAGTTGTAACATATCAAACAGAACCTCCGAAACTCCATCCAAATCCATACACTTCTGTGAAATATATTGAGTTTGAGAAGAAAAAGGTCAGCTTCGTTTTGTCTCAACTGGCTCTAGCTCCCAGCTGTAGGGACAAACGGCTGCTGGGGTGAAGTGAGACTTTTTGTGCCTGTCTTTGGAGCAGAGAGCAGCCATTATTTCAAGCTGGCATCCCAGGGATTTTTTTCCAAGCAATATACTGGTCCCAAGTGGTTTTAGAAGCAAGCAAACAGGCAGCTACATGAAGCCCAGGCCCTGGTATTGGAAGACCCAGAGGGTTCCCTGCAACAGCAAGGCATTTAACGCAAAAGGAGATGCGAGCCTGGAGTCCTGCCAAATCTAATCCTGGCTATACATGCCACAGCTGGATTTCTTCAAGTAGGGGCTATTACACTGGCACACCGCTGACCAAAGTCTTCTGTTTTGTGTAAATTCCCTGCAAAGACCTTAGGAGATAAAACTGATTAATCCTAATTAAAATTAAAATCAAGGAAATGACACAGTCTGTTGAATCTACTTGATGAATCAAAAGCCTCCCTCATTTCTATGTTAATTGTCTTTTTACAAATGTGCAGTACTCTCATACACACAGAATAATGTTTTCATATTTTTCTTCACTTAGAACATTGCGGGCCAGATGTTAGAAAGCACCCGGAAAGCCCTTCTGCATTGTCGGGCCCCTGCAGAAGTGCCTAAATGGATGCTGAGCCCTTTCTCAGACTTCTCATGGCTTTAATAAAAAAATCACAGCCTGCAGCAATGCGACAGCCCAGACACTGCAGCTAGGGAAGGACCAGCACCAGGCAGGACACAGCACCTCCCAAGCATGCTGAAAGGTGTGCAAGATGCCCCATTAGCATCAGGCAGGGAATATGCGATGAGTTAAATTCAACCAACATAAACCCACCAAATCCCTGCTGTCAATTTGCATGAGGCTGATAATGCTTTGATGAAAAATCATTGCTTGAGTTTTTATCAAAAGGCTACTTACACATAACACCATATCACAGTAAGGACATTTGGGAAAGCAATCAACCTGCAAAGACATTCTTGAAGTGCACAAATGCAGAACAGACCCTTTCAAGGACAGTTCAACTTAGGATGTGAGTGATTTAAAGAGGAATGAACCAGTACACTGCTAACACCAGCTAATTACGAGGTGGGATGCATTTGGCAGAGGAGGGTCTCTTTCTCTATAGATACGTACATAACAGATTACAAAGAACCACATTCAATTTGTATCCAGTCAAAATCGTATGTTGCCCAAAGTTGGGGTGGGGGCAAAGCTAGCCTAAGATAAGTGGTAAAGACACACTGGACGAAATCCAGAATCTGCTGCGTTACTTGCTTAGACACCTTTTATTATGGCTGCATTTTATTATGCAGTAGTAAAAAATTACAAGGCAACATCCTGTGTTATTTCCCACTGGGATAAATGATACAGATGTACTATTAAATCTCAAAACCAGCACCAGTCTGCCAGGCTACATTCCATTTGTGTCTTTATAATGTGTCAATAGGCTGACATTTATGCCGTCTGATGGTAAAGCTATTTATGTTATAGACATTTAAATGTGCCATAAAATGCGTAACACTACACAACCCTAGAACTCTTCCAGTCTTCACCAAAACAACACACACAGAGCAAAAATCCTACCAGACATCAGCATCCATACTTGGGACATATTAGCTCCATTTTTTCCATGCTCAGTCAATGTTATGAGGGTTTTTTAAAATACCATTATAAAAGAGGGTTAATACAACACTTCTCCTGTGCATACATTCAACCCATAGTTAAATTTTGGTCTATAGATTTTTGTCCTTTCCCAAAACAGTTTTCTATAAAAATCTAAATCACTGGCTTCATGATGTGTTGTGTGATGGGACATGCCCAACCCTCAAGCTGAACAGCAGGACACCAGGCAGCCCTGTCCTAACACTTGTAACCAAAAATAGGAGCTGCAAGGTGCCTACCCCAGCTCTGTATCGCTGTCAACCACAGCTGGGGAGGTACTCATGAAGGTCCACCATAGCTTGCAGCCCAAGGGAATCCCGAACCATGGAAATAATACACTGGCAAAGAGATGGTCCTATGGGGATCTCACTGAACCTCATGGAGAGCAGATCGGGACGGTCACTGTCGGTCACAGATGATATGTGAACTAAGACGGGATCTCAGCAGAGACACTGGCACCAAGGGTTTGCGGGGCATCAAGTCCTACAACACTGAGTTAAAATGAGCTTTCTCTGCTTAGACCCCACCAGTTCCTTTGAAAAGGCCAGCCTTGCAAGAAATCAAGACAAAACATTCACAGATCTGCTAGTAAATGGCCTACTTGTGTGAAATGTCAAGATAAAACCATGGGAGCCTAGCATACAATAATTGCCCCATACAATAATAGCCCCCATTGATGGTCTCCCCTTAACACCATCCCCCCATTTTTGTTAACATGAAATGAGATGAAAAGCTCTTAGGAATGCAGGTGGGAGAACCAGATTGGGGGACACAGAAATTAATCTTTGGTGCTAGATGGTCACAATTAAAAAGTCCATCCATGGCTTGATTACAGGTGCTGCCCGGGCCAGAAGTAGATTGGGGTCACTGGAAGTGGTAGATGGGAATGCATAAACAGCAACATATAATGGTTTTGGTCTAAAACCAAAGAAGTGCCAAGCCTGTTGTGAAGGCACCTCTTGCACGTATCACGTTCCTTAACAATATAAAAGACAAGCAGGCAAAAGCAAAGGAGGAGTTCAGAAATATGCAGCCTGGGAGGGCACGCTGGAAGGCTGCATGCTCCAGTTACTATCCTCTAAGCAACTGGCATGCGAGGATAAGGAAAAGTTGCAAACATGCCAACTGAATAGTTTTCTGCAGGGATCGTGTCTTGAAACGATTATGATTAAAACAAGGGCCACTGATACTTTGGGGACTTGTTTTTAAAAAGTCCTTAAAAGAAAATCACCACAGAAAATAAGTTTGGGGTATTTTTCCTCCAAGAACACTATCAGAGCTTAATGCATTAGAAATGCAACTGCACCAGATACTGCGCTAGGATTGCCCACGCTCAAGCTGCAGGTAGGAAAATGCCAGGCTGAGCCACTTCATTACAGTGCTTACAATCAAAGTGAGACAGAAAGTGGCTGCTTCTCCACTCTGACAAGTTTTTAATTGCATCTAGAAATTACCTTCTACTTTAAATTTCATTCTGAGATTGTGTCTAATAGAGGCTGCTCAAGATGACTTTGCCACACTTCTAAATAATTATTATTAATGTGACACTAACATCATTCACTGGAGTTTACGCCACTTAACGCATCTTTCAAAAAAATGTCCTTATCATTAAACTTAGCATTCAGTGTGACTGAAATGCAAAATTATCTTGACCTTTTAATTCCAAGTGGCTCACCAGTCACAGTTGCTCCTTCAGAAGGAGGCCAATCACCTTTTCTATTTTGGTGACATTAGTAAACATCTTTCGAAGTGCAGAGGAATACCTTCCCACACCAGAGCGTGGCTAACACACATGCACAACCTTAGATGGTATCAAAATCCAACACAAGACTAAAGGTTATTAACAGGCTGCATTGTCTCAAGGCAACACGGTCCAATCTACAAGTCCCAGGATGACCAGATTTCATAAGCATCTTCCATGACCTTTAAATGAGCTTCTACGAGATCATTTTATGAGCTTTGCAACCTGTCAAGGAAAATACCACATGCAGTCCTGACGCACTGAAGGATCACCGACATTGCGGTGCCAGCGAAGCGTGGGCTTTGGAAACCCTGTGCCACCAGGATCTAAACTCACCGGGAAGCAGGGGGTCTCCATGCAGTTGCCCTCATGAATTCAACTATCCAACGGTCTGCTATCCAAATTCAGGGAGAAGCTCTCTAGCTAATGACAATGAAGATTTTTTTAAAAAAG
>VZTL01000107.1:24573-78743 GCA_013400535.1 Scopus umbretta
GGGGGGAACCTCCTGTTCCCCTAAAGGAGAAAACAAAACTTTCCCAAAAGGAAAGGCTCCAAGGAAACTGCACAATCATGCCTTGTCGAAATTTTCTTTTGGTTTTCTCAGGGCCAAAGAATCCCACAAGTTTTAAAGATCTGTAAATGCAGCTAATCCGGACACTAAAGGATTTCTGTAAATGTAAGAAAAATAAATTAAATGTAGCATGAAGAAGTCCATGAGATGAAAAATCTTACCACTGTCTCCCCATACTGTTAGTATGCAATACTAGTGTTCAATACCTTTTTCCTGAGATGTGAAATTTATATAAAGACAGGCATATAAAGACATCTCTGGCTACAGCTATTTTGGAACTGACTTCAACCGTCTTTAGTTTATTACCTCGGATAGCATGATGTCATCAGAAGCCTTTTAATGTCTTTTAAGACCTTTTCCAGTTATTCTTAAATTATTAGGTGTGAATATGTGCATGTGTGTGGTATTTCTTTATTTCTGCAACCATGTGAAAAACTGCAGTGCCATGAGATAAATTGCATTCAGTTTACACATTTGACCTCCTCACTTGAACTCTGCCTTATAATCCATTTCAGCTGGGACTATTTCTAATACGCCATACTTCCAAACAGCTTTCAAACAGCTGTAGGGACTTTTTTTGGTGTGTGTTTTTAAACAAATTTCCCATTGAAAATATTTTCCTTTTTGCACCAAAAAGTGGAACAGATTATAAACAGAAAGACCATGGCTCCTAGCAGCTCCAGGATCAAGTGTCAGAAACGTCCTGAGCCTAAAGGGAGCAAGAGCTGCTCTAGATGTGCAGCAAACTTTTCTGATGTAGGGCGCTTGCACCTTTAATAGTGTCCCAGCAACATGTGTCACACCCCTGCAATCCCATTAAAACCCTCAGGAGCTTTCCTCTTCCACCACTTTGCAAGAGTTTTAATGAAGGTTTAGACACTGAAGCCTGGCCTTGATGTACGTCACCCCATGTCATACTGGTGAAGCATATCCCCACCATACAGAGAGGTCTTCTCACAGGCACACAAATAAAGCAGGTGCTGCACCGCTACTTGCTCATCTCCACACCTCCACACAGGGAATTTCTGTAATCCTCCCTTTTCAGGAAAACAGGAATTAAGAATAAGTGCATCAACTCGTGCATTGTCTTATAAAAAGGGTAACCAAGAATCAAACCAATTTTCGTTTTCCGTTTGGAACAGATAAATGTATTTTAATTGTTGTTGCTGTTTGTTTCCCAGAGGTAGTACATAACCAGCTCTCACTAACACACATTTTCTCTGTGTGTTTGAAGTCACTGCTTTGCAACAGCTTAATTTTTTTATTATTATTTTTAAAGTTTCTTTGCTTGGTTTCACCCTATATTTTTTAAAAGGTAAATGATAAAGTTTTGTTTGCAGCTAGCCAGCATAAACAAATCATCTCTCAACTACTCACCACAATTTTTCACAGAAAGGACAAGAATAAGTGTTTTAATAACTTGCCTAAATATCCATGACAGAAGAGTCCTTCTGTTGCAAAGCTGCCGCTTGCATTTGACACACCTGACCAAATAGCAAAAATGCCGCTTTCTTGGCTTCTTCTTGACTCTCAGGCAAGATGAATGCTCCTGGTAGCACTTCTCATTCATTCAGTTGATGGGTATATTTAAAAAGCATTGTAAAGCATCCAACTGCACAGTTTAAGCCTGTGCTTAACTCTATGTATGCTCTAAAATACCAGGATTCGCTGGCACATGCTGCCACACCATCCTTAATACAGGGCTTACACTTTAGCATTACTGCTGCAGAAGAACAGCCCCCTTCTCAGCTTCAAACAACTGAGGAGTCTCAGCAGCATCTGTAAAACTAACACAGATGAAAATTAAGGATGTGGTGAAGGGCTCTGCCAGACTGGGGTCTTGCTGTATTTCTCCAAAAGAAGTTTGATGGCATCAGATATATAAACATGACTGGCTTAACCAATTAGACCTGCATTTGTTATAAACCCTGCAATCGAATATTCATTTCATTTTGCAATGTCATCAGTAGCCTGACACAAGCCAAAGGAAATTAAAAATGCAGGAAAGTATTCCAGGTAAGCATATACTTTTTAAAGGAGCTAAATTACTTATTTAAATTACAAAGACATACTGTAATGAGAAAGAATAGGATGGCTGTGAGAAAAAAAACTATTGCAGGAACTGGCAGAAACACTGGTTTGGGGTAAATCAGAGCTTTTGTGTGGTGGTCCTTGACAACAAATGCATCAACCCACAGGATAACATTTCTGTATCCACTCTAAGCCCACATTACAGATCCTTTCAACTTCTAGAAAACTGCACTCATTTGGAGCAGAGTTAGAACTTTACTGTCTTCTTGGCATGTTGGGTTTGGCCAATATGTTTTTATCAAGTAAGATAAACTATTAATCCTTTCTGAATTAAAAGAAAACAAACAAACAAACATTAAGAAAAAGCGCACTTTTCTCAGGTCCTCCTTTAAGGAAGTTTTGCACAAGGAGGTCTCAATGGATACCACAGTTTCATTCACAGTTAGCTTCTTTTTAGATACGAGAGAGGAATCATCGACTCTTAAAACGATGAGCACTGCTCAGGTTTTCCTTAACACGGAAAAGGAAATTTTACTAATAGTTTGACCTGAAAAAAAGAAGGCAGTCCTCTAGTAATTAGAACAAAACAGTACTTTAGATTTCCCTTTCTTTTGCATGAACCTTTACAAAGGTCATTTGGCCAAAAAGCATCAGCTGTTGAACATCACAGAGAAATCTCTGTCTATCCCCATTCCTGCTGGTGCTTCTTCATTGATATGTAGAAGTATAAACAGAGAAACAGTGTTCAAAACATTTTACCAGAGCAAGAATGTTGGTTGGAAAACCACCAAACAATTTACAAAGGGAGACTATAATTGTTTAAACAGTGCTAGCCATTTAGCAGAATATTGAGAGACAGTATGTTTTCATCCAGTATTACATTTATCAGTAAAAAGCCCAGACAGAAAAATGTAAAAACATTTGGTAAACGTAGGATTGGGGGACAGCACTCTCTTGATTGACTGGAATTGGTGGTGAGACACTAATGACCTAAATGAAATAAGGATGGACAAACCCATTGAAGCTCCCGGATGCCAACAGCTGCTCCATGCCAGACGGATGGGGGGAATGTGACAGCTGAAGTGAGAACCACCCTGAAAGGCAGTCTGTACGCATACCTGACCAGCATCACGGGTCATGTTCAACATTCTCAAATGGTAATTTATTAGGTATTTGCCAGCTGGGATCTTCTAGAACACTTATCAAAGATGTTCACACCTATTCCCATGTCTGGAACAAGTGACTCCAGTAAGCATCACATTAGGGCAATAAAAATGAGAGCGACTGGTCTGAACTGGGATACCAGAAATTCCTAATGGCTGATGTATATTTATCATATTCATTTTGAACCACTGTAAGAGGTCCCGCTGCCCTCGGCGCTAAGCAAACCCTAAGTAGTGGGTGGTCCCACATGAGAAACGTGAGAAGCTGCTTGTAGAAGCCCATCTCAACTCCTTGCTCAGTGCCAGCAACACAAGGACTTCTTTGTAACTCCCATCTTCACAACCTCTAGACTGTATTTCCATTATTCACATGGCACCAGCAAAGAGAGCATGGCAAGAAATTTTGGCTTGATGTGATAAACAAAATGTAGTATATAAATGGAGTTGCCAGGAAGGTGCATTTTTGCTGAGCAGTATCAGAGAAATAAATTACAAAGAAATGTAGCTGCTGCCTATTAAGAGACAGATTTATATGATAGCTAAAGCTTTCATAGTTTATGAAACAATGTCTAATAAAATGGCACAGCTGTGATTTAGTAAGGTATTTAAATTCATCGTTACATATATTTTGTATTTCAGACTGGTCTTCACTACTAAGTCACATATTGACTTTGCCTGATATATGCATCCTTTTTTACATATGTAATGAGCTTATCAGCTTCCAGTAGAAAAGGCAATTTTACAGCTATCTTCTCCTAAGGTTTGCACCTAAATACACCAGATGACTCATTCACTGTACTAATATACACAGCAAATTCAACAAGGTGAAAAATGTTAAAGGCTGAGATTTTGCACAGCAGAGTAGCAGGATAAAGAGCACAAAGAAATTAAACTGAGAGGGACTGTCTTACCCAGCAAGGCTTACTGGAAGTTGGGAAAAAACCCAACAAACCTTCTTACTATTTGTATCATTTGCTAGGACCATATAGGTCCTTGCATGTCAGACCTTGATCAGGCAGACAGTATCCTCGCTGCTGCAAACACAGGTCTGGGCTGCTAGAAGATAAACCCCCCAGAAACACAGGCTGAGGTTCCCAAAATCAGTCCTAAAGCCAACCACCATCAGTCACCTGAATAAAGCGGCCTCATCCTCTGGTGGGCTGAGGCTTCCAAACCAGCTTTTGACATCCGTGCGAGCCACTGGGGTCTTAGCACATCTGAGATTCAGGAGGCTGTGTTTTAAAGCCTAACTTTGGGCAGCGTTCCCCTGAATCCTGGCCCAGATTCTCCCATTTCCAGGCTGGAAGGGACTCCCAGCTGCTCTGCATTTCTGTGTAACACCAGCCAGAAGATTTCAGCTCACTGCTCCGACCATAGAGTGCAGTCATTTTCTCCTATTTTTAATAAATATTTAAATTAACAAAACCAGAAAACCACCATGAAAACTGTCCAGTGCCAACGTTTTCAAAATAAAGTTCAAACCAAATTTCTATTGTATTTAATTGATGCAGAAGTTCAAGTGAACATTTAGACAGCATTTATCATCTTCAGAGCACTGTGTAAATGCAAGGTAATGTATGTTTTGTGGTCCTGCTCAGCACATCTGCGGTCCCCTAATTCCCAAGTATCTACATACTTCAGCCTGACTTGAGTCCTGCATGCCAGTGAGCCGAGAGCCACCCACCACCTGAGCACTGGCAAGCTGCAAGCATTTCAGATCAACTGCAGCTCTGGACACCATGCAGTAAGATCCCGCTTTGGCTCATCTCTATGTTTCATAGCAGTTTCCAAGCCAGACTCAATTCGCAGCCAAGATTTAGTTAACACAGCTCATAAAATACTATTCCATCCAGCTAAATAGCAAAAAAAAAGAGGGGGGAAGGCAAATACATGAAAGTGTTTTACAGATAAGATCTCTTGGACCATTTTTGCAGCTCCTCTTTTTTTCCCAAATAACAGAGGACTTCTTATGCTTATCCTCAAAGATGCTTACAAGTCAGCTCTCTCTTTTAGTCACAGCACTTTGGAGAGTAAATAATCTTAATTGTCTTCCATGTTGCTGACTATATTAACAGGAATACCGCAAGGGATACGGCACAGAAAGGAGCTGGTGCATCTCTCATCATCAGGGATGAATTAAACTCAGTGGCTACATTATAAGGAAAGAGGATCTAGTATTGCTGCTACACGGGAAACAGAGTTTCTGACATCTAGGCAAATATTTGCCTTTCCTATCTATGTAGCATATAGGCCTATGTCCAACTCAGTACTCAAACTAGCTGCTTAAGATGGGAGATTGGATCACAAAATCAACCACTATTGACCCTACAAAAGTCATACATATTTGCACAAACTTTGTCAAACCAAAGGACACACCTGCCTTTCTGAAAGCAGTAATGTTGCTGGTGTTTTCTGCGGGACTTGAATTAGGGACTGGAGGGGAGGGCAGGCGAGGCACAGGCCCACATTTCCAGAAAAATTGCAAAAAATAATAAAACAGTGAGAGAAACCGTTTGATAGCCTTGTACTGCAATCAGTCATACAGCTCTAAAGTTGTCTTTGGGATATTTGTTAAGCAGAATACATCGACAGTGGGAAAGTCTGAAAGTGCTGCAAGGCCTCCAGGTCTTTGAGGGCAATCAAGAGGTTTGGCATTTTTGACAGCAGGCAGAAAAACTTCTGAGCAATGCCCTGCGCTCATTAAAGTCATTGTGGCAGGATTTCACATGCCTTCTGCAAACATCAACCCTCAGCAAGGAGAACGAGCACAGACAGCTTTCCAGGAACTCCAAATGTCAAACAGGCAATCATGAGGCATGAGGGACAATGCTGCTGGGTGCAGTCGGTGCTCATCCTGCAGCTACGTTCCTTCTGGCTAACACAGTGGTTTCCCCTTCTTATTTTCTTGGGAACACAAAGTGAAGGCAGGCTACTTGGCTGTATGCTCAAAAGGGAAAGCAAAACTCTTAAAACTGATTTGCAGATGTCATACAGCAACGTTCCTTTTTCTCCCATTTCCACTCCTGACCTGCACCATACATACTTTGTGGATTCTCACCTGCCAAGGTTTCTCAGGACCCTCCGAAGTCAAGAGCACAGGTCCTCACTCATTTCCACTGGAGCAAAGTCTAAGATGGGAGTCTGTATCTACCAGTGAGCACTTTTCCTGCTACCAAAACTAAAGAAAACCCAGAAACTGTATACACACAAACAGTGGGAAGTAAAATGCCATCTCTCACCTCTACAAGAAATAAAGAATAACATTTTGCATCACAAGGACATAATGGTAGGATGCCTGTGTCCTGGTTTTGGCTGGGATAGAGTTAACCTTTTCCTAGTAGCTGGCATAGTGCTGTGTTTTAGACTTAGTNAGGTGAGGCACAAGCATAGGCAACAAGCAAATCAACATCACAGGAGATCTCCAAACCATCCAAAGTCTTCTTCTACTACAGCTTTAAAACATGACACCTACCTGCAAACTAAACTGATAAACCACTCCTTAAGAGAGGACAGTAGCGCTCTTTTGCACTGGTAGCCTCCTCCCTGCCAGAAGGGAGGCTGGCAGAGAAGGGACACTTGGTAGTGGGTGCAAGGGCCACAACAGGTCACCTTCCCGCCAGGACCATGAGCCCTCCACAGATAGCAAGACCTTTTAGCCTCCTAGACTAGAGAAGAAAGGACATTTCACTTTTAAAGGGTTTGCTGTTGGTTAGCATTTCTCAGGCTGAGGCACCCGCTTGTTTGCTCTTCACCCACAAGTTGCTCCTGGCTTGGCTTTAGCTCCTTGCTTCTCATTGACAAAACTACAGAGGCAGGACTAAGAGTGCATTGACCATTTCCACAACACCACAACTTCCGAAGTCGTTGCACCACCTTGAAAAGAAGCAGCTGGCGCACAGCACAGATAAATGGCAAGCAAGGCATCTGTAGCAGGCGTGTACCCGTGGCGGCAGGGATTGCTGGCCCCACTCCGACATTTTCAATACAAGGACAGCTAGCTTCAGCTTATCATGTTTCCCTTGCTTAAGGGCAAAAATATGCTATGCTGCACGACAAGGCCAAGGGGGAGGCTTTGATAGCTACATTATGCCTGAGCTGGAAATGAGACAACATGGAGAACACATCTTTAAGAGCAAGGACTGAGAGTTTTAGGAGCATTCATCCCCTTTCCACCTCCTCCACAATGAAAAAATAAATACCAGTAAGGCAGAAAAGAGAGAAAGCAATAGGACCTGAACCAGTGGCTTGCTTCCAAAGTCCACACAAACTTTTAATTGCTTTTAGCCATTTTGTTTCCAGGGAGGAAGAACTTACTGGCACAGGGAGGGAGCAGCATTGCACGCCTCTGTGGGGAAATCAGACGCGCGTAACTCCTCCGCTCTACTGGGAGACAGCAACACATCCCTGGTGAGCTGCATGGAGCCAGTTTGCATGTGGAACAAGACATGCCTTCTCCCCCCGCTGAGAGAGTCACCGTGGCAGGGTGAGCAGGCACTGCTCGGCCAGGCTTCCCTTCCTGCTGTGGCTGGAGGTCAGCCAGAGGCAGCTTAAGGCTTTGAAGAAACCAAGAACCCTGAGTGCCAGTTAAATTTTTTACACAGGTAAATAAGAGTAAAATGTCTAGAGGTGATACTTGGCCACTGAAGTTGGTGGAGCCAAGGCACAGGGCTGCTCCATTTACCTCAGCTAAGGGAGTCCCTGCAGAAGGTTGGATGCTATTTTTGAATCCTGCAGGCAGCATCTCCTGAAGGCTGATGGACGAATTCCTGAGGCAGGGAGCTTCATGAGGGACTCCACTGCAGGAAAATAAACTCAGCTGTGCAAGAAAAAAGCACGTTCAGCATAGTACAGCAGGGCTGGGAGGTGCGCAGAGGCCAGCAGGCAGAGCTGGCAGCACCCAGCAGGATGACAGCAGGCGAGTGCAGGGAGGCACTGGGCGCTCAGCAACACTTCGGTGGAGACCTACCAGTTTCTCTGCTCCAGCTCCCGGGAAAGGGAACTAATACATGTCTCTGGCTTTCCCAAACTGGACACTTCAGTAAGAAGGATGCTGGCTATTTCTCATGCTGCCAGATGCCTTTTCTCCTTCCCTTCCAGTCCCTCTGCATTGCTCCCTTCTGTTCAATGCACGCATTTCCAAGAGCTTTCTGTGAAGACCTGAGCTGTCTTGAGGCAGAAGGCATTGAGAGTACTCATGCCTTCCCGGTCACTAACAGCATCCTTTTCTGGTTTGGGCCCCCCCATGGAAAAGGAGTGAATCTGAGAAGCTGAAGTGGGAGTTGAACTTCCAGAAAGATAAAAATTGTCAGAAAACTGAAGTGAGAACCTACGATCTCCACTGCAAAAGTTTAGTGCCCGTAAAACCACAACTGAAGTCAGGGGAGCCCATGCTTTGAATAAACAGAGCACGGCACACACTCACTACGTGGGCAAGCCTGACCCCAAACCTGCAGCTCGCAGACAGAGTTCTCCAACCTTGACTTCCCCAGCTGCAGAGCCACCCAAGTAAATAGATAGATAGACAGAGAGACAGATATTTTGCAACGGTAAGCAGAAAATAAATTAATCGCTGCTTCGGGAGCCCTGCGATACATCTGCGACAAACAGCACAAAGGAGTCAAAATTATGTTAATAACTGTATCTTCAGTATTTCAATACTTTTCAGGGAATAAAATTTGAGGCCAACAGCTGAGGGAATACAAAATACTGCGAAGCTGCTCACTGAACATCCGTTATCCCTCCTTAGACCTGTGGGACAGGGTTCAGGAGGTGACACTACACAGCAATGCAGCAGTACTAAGGGATAGGGTTAGATGCCCAAAGCCCACTGATTTCAGCCTTTCTTAAACTTCTTGAGCAGTTGGCTTTAAGGAAGCATTTCAGAAAGCATTTACCCTCAGTTACAGAGCAGGTTAACCTTGCTGAGAGGGAATGGTTTCAGGGGAGGGGAGCCCTGGTGCTTCCCTTCCACAGGCAGGTGTTTGGTAGAGATGGGAATCCCTTTTAGTCCTCTCCTTGCATGTTACAGCAAGACGCAGGGTTGCATTTAACACCTTATGCTATTTGGAAATATTGCAAACAGAAGTTGGAGTGCGGTACTGATGTATAACTCAAAACCCTAATGTCTTCAAAGCAATACCTTCCATGGAGGAGAAAGGAGGCTACAAGTGGCCCTATCCCATGAAAAGCAGAAAGCAAATATGAAACCTGCCTCCTTTTCCCTAGGCCAGGACCCCCCAAAACCGGGCTCTGGGTGCCTGCTCCTGCACCATCACGGGCACTAGCAGGGGCGTATAGTGTGCCCCAAAGTGAGTTTGCAAAACACAGCCACCAGCAAAGCTGTCAGATCACTTTACAAAGCTCAAACACTGCTGCAGAGGTGTCTGCCCGTTTCTTGCTCTCTTGTAAATGTGCCAAGAAGGGTGCAGTGAATGTTAGCTACATGATATCACTGCAAGCTAAGAACCTCGTTGTAAATAGTTTACTTAGATTTCCTAGTGGATATATATACACACACACATGCACGTGTATATATATATCTGCATATACATATACAGGTACATATGTATGTATGTATAAACAGAACACCCAGTATGCAATGAGCTTAGGACTAGAATACGTAATGCTTGCTTAAAAGGAGGCATCATTGACTTGATAGGTACCACCCTAAAAATTAAGTCAGAAGAAGTTTTAGATATGCTACTGTCAAGTCTGCAACTTGACCCTGAGATTTTCATAGCCCTGACAAAATGTCTTGGTTTTGGGGTTTGTGTTTGCTTGGAGGGAAAAAGGGAGAGGCAAAAAACAAAGCCACAAACAGGAAATCTTTGAAGTACAGAGGGGAAATGCAAAGTGAGCAATGTGAAAACAAAGATACCTTCAACCCTTCCAGTCCATATGAAGCTGCTATTTATAACAACATCTGGTTAGGGAAACAAAAAATAATTAGGCAATCAGGTCATTTTAGGATAAAGGGTGGCCCTTTGACTACACGCAAACCCTTTTTCCACCAATCATTTCACCTGTCTTTGAAGGCTGCAGAGAGGTCACTACAGAGAAACACAGCATTTCACCATTCACTCCAAAACATGCTTGTTGCTGGATTATTTTCAAGGGCTGCAACAAAGGTATAGACTGCCTAAAGGTTTACACTGGATTTCTTTGCCATCTTGCCGCATGTAAGGCCAGAACAAAACGAAGGGGGTCTTTTCCTTCTTTTTTTTCGTTTGGTGCAACTCGACTACAATAATCTGACAGCACATTGTATTGCCTCAGGCAAGGATACACTCTAGTGGGTTAGGAGGAATAAACTGCACAGTAACATCTTAAAACTACCTAAGGTTGTTTTTCTTATTCAGAAAAAAAAGAAGACACAGTAAGAACTGAGATCAGCACAATGATGCTGATCTGCTACAGCAGAAGATCCCAGAAAACTTTCCACCAAGGGCTCTCTACCTTTTTTCCTACAGGATTTCTAATAGACCTGGAAGAGGTCCAGCTATCTCACCTCGCTGCCCAAGGAGAAGGGAAAAACCCTGAAAAAAGTGGCACCTTGATAAAGGAGCCTTCTCGATGCAGCTGGTAGATGCATTGCCACAAGGCAGAGCTTCGGGTGGCACTTGAGTATTCCAAGGAGCAACGGCATCGCTGAAGACGGTAAGCAGCATGGTACACAACGCTTGACACATATAGGTTCTTCATGTTCCAGGAATAATAAGCCAGCCACGGTAAAGGGTAGCAGCAAGGATGCACCAAGAATGCTGGCTTTTCGGTACGGAGCTTCATCCAATGCCTTTGCCCGTCTCAGCACACAATTTGCAAACTGAACATGCATGCAGCATCCCGGCTGTTTTTCCTGTGCTTACAAAACCATCTCTTCTCCTGTCCTTTGAAGGCTGCAATTGCTTCCTGCAGCCAAAAAATGAAATGACATCAGGATCAGAAAAGTTGAGCCTCCAGAGTTCTGACATATGGATATCAGAGTAAGATTCAAAATGTAAAAATCATTGCTGAAGGATAATTTGACCTGAATAGCCATACATTTTCTCATACATTTATAACTCTTCCAACAAGGAGAACGGGGGGGAGAAGAAGAAAGCATGAAGTGGAACCATTTTAAAAATGTGATTTTTCATTACTGGAGTTATCTTGATCACTAATGACAAAGACATTGTTAATTCCAGGAGAATGTGGAATAGGAATATCTGCTTTAAAAAAAAAAAAAAAAAATAATTAAGGAAGGTGTGTGCTAAAGCACCATTCTGAATATGAGCCATAAAGATTTTGAATTAAGTAGGCTCATCAGATCTTATGGTTATGCTTATCCTTTACAGGCATACAACAGGGATTTTCAAACTATTTCTGAGAGGTTAAAGAAAAATCAGTTGTGATCCAAAATAGGGAGCGGAGGGGACACCAGATTTGCTTGATGTTTGGAGAACATCATGTGTTTACAACCCTGCTCTCCACCCCCGACAAGCACACATTTTAGCGACGAACAGTTGGAGAAGGAAAAGTTGCCAATGAAAGTCAAACACAGACATGCAGAAGGCATTTTTTTCTTTTCTTTTTTTTTTTTTTTTTCTGTGTTGATTTGGGAAAGAAAAGCTTCGTCTTTTAGACTCTGGGATTAAATAGATGGATTTGAGCTCCTCATTATCAGAAAAGCTGCTACCCAAGGAAACCACAAAAGATCAAAGATAAAAATTTTTGGCTGTCTTTTGGAAGGGGACAGTGATCATTGCCCTTGTCCTCAGTGTAAGGTCCCTGATGCCCTAGGCAATACCCAGCCATGCCTCCTACCTCACCAGTCATGAAGGGAAGAGCTGAAGTAGCTGCCAAAGAGTCGGTGGGGTAGCATGCTGCCTTTACAATACGCAGCAGCACCTTTGGCCACTGAGAACACATACATCCTTTTTATTGCCAACTTACGATAAAGCAAATGTATATTTTAGCTATTCCATCAGATGATGAAGTTCTGTTTAATTAATCTCTAATCACTTTTAAAATGATACATTCCTGAGAGTCACCGGAGCACCGTCGGTTGTGGCAATTGGCACTTCTATGGAAAGCAATTCTGAGAATCAGATGAATTTGCTTTAAAAAAAAATTATTTAAGAGCCACTCAGTCTAATATATTCTATAACCATTCCCCAGCAAGTCTAATTATAGATTTTCAAGCAAGCATTTTAAGGTTTTGTTAGAGTATACCCATTCAAGCCAGGACGCAACTAAGTTTGTAGAAGCTTCAACAATGAATCCTGATGGTGGAATAACACCTTAAACTTCTCAAGGGCATGCCGAGTTACTCTTCTTCTAGGCTTTTTGCTGCTCCATTGAATTTTTAATACAGCTTTAGCAAATAACAAGTTTACAGACTGGGATTGTTCCCAAATCAAGGCACCTGCAACTGGTCATGAAATAAAAGCGCAAAATGCCCATCGGTTGCATAAGCTACATATCACCCGTCAATTGTTGCACAGACTAACAGTCACAGGAGACCATTTCAAAGCCAATATGGTAGCTTTATAGACAGAAAAAGGGTCAGGATGGCAATGGTGATAAAGTGGGAGGAAAGCAGCGTGCAAGATATCATTCATTATTTTACTACTAACATAGTACCCAAAAATCCCAATGGAGTCCTAAGCTACCGCCTGCTAAGTACTACACACACGTATAGTAAAACCCCTTCTGCCCTGAACAATATATATTCAATATGTCTGAGGACAAAGACCATGAAAGAGGCAGTAGCGCTGTCCCTGCGGTGCAGATGGCCAACCGGGGCAGAAGGAGGTTGCACGCCTTGTGCAAGGTCAGATGAAAAATCAATGGCAAGCGAGCACAGGTCACCTGAATTGCAGTCTGGAGCCCACCACAAGGCCAGCCCTCCCCTCTCTGATGTCTGGGCCAGCACTGCTGAATGCTGTGGTTAGGTACTTCGTGCATCCTCCAGGAACACCGCTCTCTGCTATTGTGAGTTGGTAATTCGGCAAGAAAAAGGAAAGCATCCTTCCGAATGCCCTGCAAAAAACCAAGTGTTTTGGAGCTGTACTCTGAGCCTCCCTCAGGATTTTAGGACCCAAACAATATACGAGGTAATCAAACAGATACCAAGCATGGAAAATATATGTCCATTAAGGGATGGGAAACTTTCTGATAACCTCCCTCATCAACACCTCTCCAGTTACAAAACTCCGTGCAGCACTCAGGACTCACTCATTTTTAGCAAAATTACATAAAAGCAGGAAGGGCCCTGTTTGCAGTGAAAACTGTGGCACAAGCCATTAAAACCAGTGATCCATGACAGAAGGAGAAAGAAACTCAATGTTGCGGTGCTCCCTGGAGAAACTCATCCTGGCTTGGCAGGATGGCTCACTAGGCAAGGAGCAGAATTAAGCCCAGCAGTGTTACCGCTGGCCCCTAAATGCAAGACCACGCTGCACTCTCTATTCCCATCAACTTCATGACTATTACTACCCCATTCCCCTCTGGAACAGTGGAAGATGGTGAGCCCTCACATCTTATGGATTTGAAAATCGACACAAAATGAGTTAAGTTAAAGCCCTACCTGCTGCAAACACGCTTTGCTGTAAATGGTAAGATTTGAGTGGCACCTCTGTAGCAGTTCCCTGCACTAAGTGTAGATCGATTGGGTGTTTTACTCACTTTGGTGAAAGGATTTTTCAGAACTAGACAACCCTTGTTTCTTAGGATCATCATAGCAAAGAGAATACATCTCATTATTTTGCTTTTCTGTCAATCAAAGCTATTTATCACAAAGGCTAAGAGTTGACCCATTAATAGGATAAGGATTCCTAATCTATCAAGAATATATGCCAACATCTAATCATTAGATCCTCTGTAAGCCTATACATTATTTACTTTTGACATAACACATCATACAGCTCTTTCTTTTACTCAAAATCATTTCCAGACTCACATTGCTGTTGAACGGATGAAGATGTCTACAGAAGGAAAAGTCTTTAACACCAAAAGAACCAAACAGCCTGTATCAGCTCCTGAGATGAGATAAATCAACACAGCCACTGACCTGATTTCAGTGGCACTAAGCTAATTCGCATCAGATGAGCACCAGGCCCACCATCAATAGATGTGGAAATGAGCAAGCAGATGCAAAAAACTCATTTGGCCTTGAAAGAATTACAGTAAGAGGCTATTATGAAGGTTTCTCACTGAGAGTTTAATTTTTATGGCCCCACCAATGAGAACCTGGCTTCCACACAGGTTCTGTGGATCAAGTTCTTGTGAATACTACAGCACAGGGTGCTTCCAAAGCGTGGTTACCAGTCTGAAAAGGGTTTGTCACATAGATGATTTTCATGTGCATCCCAAGGGACCAAGCTGGGTAGAAGGGAGAAGGACAGAAAGGGGTTAAAGCAATGATGTACTCCGCTCCCTTCACTCAGGATACCCGTTCTCCACCCCAACACCCATCCTGCGGAGTTTCAGCCCAGAAGGGAGCTTGGTCATCCAGACTTGTTTGTTTTCGTAGTTCTGGAAAAGAGAAGATAATCCAGACTCAAGTAAGAAGATAACTTCCATATTTAAACAGTTACACATTTTTTCAGCCTATTTCAGGAGCACAGGGAAGATAGTAAGGAGCTCCACTTTCCAGGCTTACCATGCTAAGAGGATAAAAACAGAACCCTTGTTAATGCTTGTGCCTAGATAGTAGAGCATTACTGCTTGGATTCACAAAGGGATTTAGGACTCTAAGTCCCACTGAAATCAGGAAATGAATGGGACTTAGGCTCCTAAGGGCCTTTGTGAGTCCCAGTCTAAGTGCCTCCTCCTTTTGAAGCCAACGGGAACAATGCCATGGCATTAAGCAAGGGCAGAGCCTGCCCACGAAGCTTTAACTCTATTAAAAGACTAGAGGTTATCTAGTGACAAACAGGCACAACACCCTTGGTGAAGAGGCTGCGGACTGAATGCCTTTAACGCTTCTACCGCGCTCCATCAAACAAAGCTGAAGCAAAGTCCATACCCATCGATAAGAGCTTTGCAGTGAATTAAGATTTCAGTCCAGATCCTTAAGTCAGAGGTAAAAGAGTTGCCACCGGGGAGAGAAACTGTGCCATTAGCAAGCCCGGACCATGCATAAAGCTCTTCAGGTAGGCAGGCAGCAGTGCACAGCAGTGTCGTTTCACCAATGAGCCTTACTTTGGCTTTCTGTGATTAAAGCTTGACATCCCCTGATCCGCACTAACTTTAGAAATGGTCTGCGAAGTAAATACAGTTATGATACTTACACTTCATTCATTATCACTACTTCAAATACACTTCAATAAAGATCAGTGGCATACACTCCTGTAGGAGGAAACAGGGTTTCCCAATATAGGTGGTATCAGTGTAACTGGAATTTCCACAACGGTAAGGCAAGAAAAAAAATCTGCCCCACTTTCTGTACCCCTGTACAAAGGTTAAGAGAAAAAAAAGGCATTATCTAAGCAAGTGTCAAGTGTTTATTAGCTGCTAATAAGCCCTTCATTGTGCTGGTGTAATATGTTCCTTTTGCTTATACAGCTCCAGAAAGCTTTATAACGTAAGGTAAGGGTTTCCCAACCAGTGACTTAACAGAAACCACATTGGCACCGCGAAATCCTAACCAGGCACTTGAAGGCTTCAGCTCCTCTTCCCTGTACCCACAGATCAAGAGCTTGTGTTTTGAGGCTGATACACAAACTGCTAAGTGCTCAGCCCTGTCTGCAGCTCTCTTCTGTTTTACCTTGACCACAGCATGTAGCTGAAAGGACCATGAGGCTGTTTTACGTACCATAGCATTTTTGACAAATGGTCTTTCCTTAAAAAGCAGCCCTGAAATCTTCCAGTGTTTGCTGCAGACAATTTGACATGGGGGCAGAAAGATTCATCCTCACGGCAGCAAGGCTATCTCAACCCTCAGAGTATGTAGCTAAAGCTGCCTCTACAGAGTCAGGAGAGGAGGAAAAAAAGAAAAAAAGTTTTTTAAAAAAAAAGGAATCAATAAACACCAGCACTTCATCTCTGCTCCATTTAGCTCTTTCTGGGAGCATAGATAATTCCTGATGGCAATTGTCCAAAGTGTCCAAATTCAGACAGTCTGATAGCCCTTTCAGTCGGGTCAGTCCTGGCGGAGACAATAATCAGGCCTCCCACGACGAATTTCATTCAACGAGCGGCGCTGATTACGGGAGTGGTTCGAATCATCGCACAGTATTGACTGGAGATCAATTTTCAGCTTGAGGTATTGTGGAGAACATATAGTACACAGCTAAGCTAAAGGCGGGGAGAAGGAATTCAATAGCCTACCCAACCATGTCAAATAAAAGCCTGCACAGATAGAAGCTACAATTTCTAACCCCTGAAGCCCATGTTTTTAAAGGTACATGCTATGATGAAATGGAGCCCCTGAGGAACTATATTTCATCATTACGTTTTGCTGCATCATTAGAATTACCATTTGATTCCTCCACCCCAAATTTATTTCAGGCGATGTGCTTTGCATTAAAAAAAAAGACAATTTGCCTGAACAGCTCTTCCTTTGATCCCATCTTTCTCTAATTAAAATTCTTCGAGCCAAGTAACGACTGCCCTTCCTGCTGCAGGTACCTCGCCTCCCAGCACTCCCCTGCTTTTCTTCACCTCCACCCATGCCGGGCACCGCAGCTTTCAGCTCTGACCCCACACCAGCACTACCGTTGTAAAAGGAGAACACCCCATGCTGCCATGCGTTGCTGCTCGCTTCTAGCCCTTCACGCTTTTAAGAAAAAAAAACTAGCTTTGAGGTGAGGAAATACAACATTTCCTAAAAATAGTCAAACGAAAAATAAAGGCTTTTGAGGAGGGATTCCTTTCCCAGTTACACTCACTGCCATGGATATTACAGGATCACCAGTTCTTCAGAGCATTAAAAGGGGAACCGGGGCTTGATCCGTATCAAGCTGCAACAGTTCTGCAAAGAAAAGAAGGTGATGGTCCATTTTTCCACACGCAGTTGCACAGGCCTCTCTGCCAAGTACCAGCTCACAGGAGAGCTTTTCCTTGGGGAAACCTGCACCAAAAGTAGTCTTCTCCTTTGCTTCTCTGCTCCTGCCTAGCTCTGTTCCTCAGCACATGAGAGGGGATGCTGGGATCCAACTTGACAAACCAGCCTGGGAACATGGGACTTCAACGTGGCAAAACATCCATTTTACTTGCAGGGGGAGAAACTGAGAACCAGGCACACGTGTGGGGCTTGGTCTGTTTGCACTGAAAAGTTACGGTGACTGCTTAGGGTGACCATTTTTCAAGTGTGCAATGGTAGAGAGCTTATTCTTGTAATGATCATGAGTTCTTGACTAATTTAATGAAGATTTTTATTAGTTATTATTTTTTTTTTTATTATTTTATTATTTATTATTTACAATTCCCACAGGGCTCAAAGAACAGTAATACAGTGTGTCTTTTAAACAGGAAGACAAACTTGGAAATGGTGAGTCTAAAAATCACATCTAATTACACAAAATGTAAATTCAGCGACAATGGAACTGCTCACAAAGTCACTGAATAACACTACACTGTTAACAAGCCGTAGTGTACCAAGGAGGCACAGATTTCCAAACGTCTGCCTCCCCACCGAAAGATCCAGCCTACACACAAGCCTAACACAGAAAATAATAAACCAAGAGAAACTCCCATCTATAACAGGGGAAATTCTCATCCTTCACAAATCTATAGCTGTCCTGACTCAACTTCCCACATCCACAAGCAAAAAGCAGGAGCTTATGCACATGGGAAGATTTCAATGTTCTGCATAAGACCCTACTGCTTTTCTTTATTCTCTCATTTTCTGTTTTCTTCTTGTTTTCTTTTAGCTATTTAAGTCCTCTTACACACACATTTTTTTCCAACTTTAAATGTTCTCAAATCCTCTTTGGGTTCTCTCCAACCTTCTTCCTCTGTCTAGGTAAGTTAAACATCAAATGAAACCTAATTTGGTCATCAATGGATAAAGAAATAAAACTTTGTGGTCTAGAGAAAACTCTATTAAATGATCCCACGCAAACCTACCTATAAGACAAGAACTTTGAACAGCATTAAAAATAGGGAGATGTCAGAAGATGCTTTTTTTTTTTTTTTTTTTTTTTCCGCTTTTGCCTATTTTTCAATCTGTCAAAAAGCAAATATAAGACACGGACCAAAATAAAGTAACCACAGTAAAAATAGTGCTGAACGTTTGAAACAAGACAGTGAATTCAGTCTTCAGAAACTCAGCCTGTGAATCATTCACCTACATGAGTCCTCAAACAATGATGCATGCTAACATGGTAAAAAGTGTTAAAATGCATCTGAGATGCAAACAGGGGATTGGTATCCTGCAGTGACAGAAAATTACTGCTGGATGACAGGGCCTGCAAACTTAAATTGTACTGCTTTAAAGGAGAAGAAGATAAGAGTACTGCTAAGAAATGCAGGCTGCTATATGGTAGAGTATAATGTGCACACACCAGGATCAGAGGTCTCTCTTATTATTCTGCTGTTGTATTGGCCAAGGCATGCCAAATGAATTAAGGAACTTCACAGCAGCTTAGAAGTAGAAATAATTTCAACTTAATAAAAATATATATATATATATATATATATAAAAGACATGGCCTGAAGCTTTACAAATCACAGAATTCCTATTAAGTATTAAAAATATTAAATGAGAATTTTACCTGCTAGTTTTACAAATCGCCTTCTGTCTTCAAGAAGAACAGAAGAGGTCCTCCTCCTTTTCTAACCGCAGCCAACTACGCCAGGCTTTTCTGAAGATATTCCTGTGCCTTTGTTTCCAGCTCCTCCATTCTGCAGAGCTTTATGTTATGGTGTAGCACTTTTCTCAGGGCTTCCCTCCAGTATTGCAATGTACCACATCTTACGATTTTTATACTTCTCTCTACTATAACAAGTATCTTTAATCATCTAGTTGCTTGTTTCAAAAACAACTACTCCTTTTAGCGTGCAAAGCAATTTGCTGTCAGAATTTTATTTTTTTAAAATGCTGCATACTTGCTGTTTAAAAATGAAACCTCTTTTAAACAGCCCCAAGTTGGACTTCTGATAAGGGTAACCCACAAGACTGGCGGTCTGCCGGAAAATCACAGCCATGACTCCTAACTTTAATCCATTGCTTGTTATCTTCTGAAAAGTTCATCCCCAGTTGGCCAGTTCAGCTATCCAGCAAGAAAATTTTAAACAATATGAATTCTCATTTCTGTAATGTGACAGTCTCTGTTAATTGAACAAATCCAACCAGCAATCCCACAGACTGGCCAAAGCTCATATTAAAATGAGAAGGGGTGCAATAAGAGGAATAATTCAACAAGACCCCTGTTTCTACATGGAAAATTTGGTGCCAGTCAAAAGAGCAGCACTCAGGGGCACGCAGAGACTGCGAAAAAGCTGAGAGCTCCAGATGCACAATTTAAGCAGTTTTTCCTTCTTGCTTTTACCTCTGCACCTTCCTCATGACATGATATATGGCTAGCCTGATGAATCTCAGCCGGCTACAGTTAAGATACTGAAATAATTTGGTCCATCACTGAGAAGCGCTGAGCACCTCCAAAACCTGTTGTGTGTTTACCTCCGTGCCTACTGATGGATTTCAGTGCCCCGGGCTCCAACTGATCAAGGGTCTGTCAATACTTCCCTAGAAATTGCCTCCCATCCTGCAGCACAAGGGTTTGTTTGAAAGACCTTGTGTTGATTACTAACATGTGTCCTCACTTACAGTATTTTATTTCATGGTGAAATTCAGATGCAGTTATGATTTCAAGTTTTAAAACACTGTAGCAGTGGATTTGAGTGGATAAACAGACTAAGCATAGTTAAGAGTCCCACTGGGAAGTCTTAAAAAGACTAATTTATGAATATGCAAACACTTTCATGTCACTCAATCCTGATAAACTCCAGTTGCACAAGCCCACAAGATCAAGGCAATCTGATACTAAACAAAGCCACAAACTGCAAGGAGAGAAACTTACAAAGAATAGTTATACTGAGGAATTTTATCCTGTGCAGAAGGTAGTTTCCTTGCACACATATTGCTGCTTGGGTTCTCCTACTTTTCTGAAGACCTTGTATATTGTTCTTTTGTGACCAGTTTTCTCGTCATAGTAGTTTTTGACATCTGCATTAAACTCGCCTATGCATTCCCATCTTTTCCACACTAAGTGGCCTAAGTAGAAGAAATACATTTTTTCCCCTGACATACACAAAGTCACACAAATAAAAATATTGTTACAACTGAAAGAAAGAATTTGCTGCTTGCTTTGTTTGCATGTAGAAAGCTTCTCACAACTGAAAACACACCATGACTAGTAACACTAAAGACGCATTGGTAGCAATGCACAGGGTTTGCAAAATGATCTCATTCTAGCTTAAAGCTGAAATCAGCAGTAAAAGTGCCATCATTCGCTTAGGCCAGGGAGTGGGAGGGTGATTCCAACCATACCCTTCCATTAGGAAGGCTGGCCAACAAGGAACATTCAAAGCAACCACCCCTCTTACAGAAATATAGCACTAAAAGTCAGGACGCAATTTTGGTTATTGATAACCAGGGTGCATGTCCTACATACTGCTGTGTGCAGTCGGGGCCAGATCCTGACCCAGTCACCCACTTGGTTTTGGCGGCTCTTGCAGCTCTCTCATCCTTGTTCTTGCTGTCATATTATTCTAAGTACTATGGATGATAAACCAGGGGTTGATGAAGCTCTGACTGAACCCTCCACTCGCATTAAACTGATTTCACTGGGATCTCAGGAGAAAAGCACGCCTACATTATCAGCCATCGTGGTAGGAGGCAGGGGATGGCACAGACGCGGGAAAACATGACAGCTCTCCACCGGGTGGGAGACGCCAGAGAGCCCAGCGACCCACACAGCAGCCGGGAGAGGGGACGTGTCGCCACCGTCTCATCAGAGCAAGAGACAGGGCTAATTGCAAAGCTAAAGATCACAGAGTCCCTGCCAGTACAACCGTCCCTGGACACAGACGGATTAAATAAATGTGGCCATACAGGTCTGCGGGTTAAATGGAAGGATGTTAAGTGCCCCAGACTGCAAGCATGGGGTGGGTTTGTGCTTTTGAAATCTATACGTTTATTTTCCACTTCCCCTCTCATTAGCCTGGTTTGAGACCACGACTGCAGGGGTATTTTCTCATTTGGGCAAATGCACATAGACCATTTTCAGAAATGGTTCTTATCCTACAGAACGGACATACAGCATCTTTCCATGGCACCCTGCAGCTCGCGGAGATCACACAAACCGTTTTGGGAACAACTCAAACCAACAGGTTAAGAGGAAAGCAAGCAGCCTAAAAAGCCAGGGCTCAGCAAAAGGTGGCCCAGCATTGACTCTAAGGACATCCTAAGATCACTGATGATGGAAAACGAAGCAGCAAGCAGAATGTAGTTGAACCAAGAGTACTGCCAAAATTAAAACTTCCATTACTGTGTTCTGTTGAGGAAACCATTACTGTGTTCTGTTGAGGAAAACCAAGACAGGGAGTTGAACCAAAATGTTTCTGGGTGATTTATGGCCAAAGCTCCACTCTGGTCTGAGAACAAAGCAGTCTGAACGCAGTTTTAGTTCAGTTTTGTCCTTTGCTTAAAACAAAAAAAGCGCTTGAACTCCAATAGCTGACAGTGAAAGAAGGGAGTTGATGCTTCAGGCATCTCCGAAGGATGATGGGTTGTCAAACGTGCACAGGAGTCCAACAGCCCTAGGTGCAAGTGCTACAGGATGCAAAAAGCCAAACTTGCTTTTTTTCAGTGTTTAAAATACATTAACCCAAATAATCACTCATTTTCTCTTTGATTACTGAAAGATGATTATTCACATTTAAGTATTTTGTGAAGCTGCAACAATAAAAGTTTATGATGATATTTTAGATATTATCTTCCCCCAAACATCTCATGTAAAAAATAAGGACTTTTTCCTCAGGAAAATAACTTTCTCTCTGAAAAAAATATGCTACCATGTGTAAACATAACCTTATGATCAGGGGAAGGATGTGTGAAGGGTATGGGAGCAAGGACCAGAATCTGTAAAAATGGTGGTAACGGGTGAGCTCAAGTACTGGAATGTGAATGTACCAAAGGTGCAGATCCTAGAAAAGTAGAGTTTTGCTACCTGAAAGCACAAGCCCTGCCAGCAGCTTGTAGATCATGATACAAGAGGTTCTACCTCAGAAAAATGCTCTCTGTCAAAACAGAATTATAGCCAAGATGCTTGATTAACACAGACACTAACGGAGGTATGCCCTTCCTCCCTGGAAGTTAGCAAAAACCACCAGTTGTGCTAAGAAAAGGGGCTCCCTAATAGCCAAGAAGCGGAAACAGAAGGAAACTAAATCCACACCTACACCACAGTGAAGTTTCTTAGCCACGGCTGAGACACAGGAGACACATATAAATCCAATGTAAAAGCAGATGTAGGAATCCAAAGAGAGTATCAAAGTCCGTATGACCAAACTGCAAAAGAAGTCAAATCGGCACCTTTTAACTCAGCTGGTATCTAGATCCAAGGCAGGTAACGGAGAAAAATACTGACTTTGGTAAGTCAAGTGCAAAATACATAATTAAAAGGATTTTTTTCCTGATTAACATGAAAACTCATGCCCCAAAGCAATCAAAATGCATCACATGCAGGATTTCTGGAGAGACAGCTCAGAGCTTGTGTGTGGAGGGGCTGGGCAGGGGAAGAAAGGGGATACCTGGTTTCATGGGTCACCCAGCACACTAAAGACAAATTAAACTGGTTATGAACACTGCAGAGAGGCTCCCAAAAATAAGAGCAAGGCCTTCAGCTCTCACCTCTTCAAAGGAGAAGAAAATAGAAATGCCTCCCTGACAAGCAAGAAATATGCTGAGAAGGCTGGAAGAGGCAGACATCATACAAGGAGGTATCAGTGAGATTCAGAGCTGGGGGAAATAGCAGAAGAAAATAACCATTTAAGAGCAGCTGCTCCGTAGACAAGTGTGGCAGCTCTCCCCTACCTGGAGGACTTTGCCACATCTGCGCACAGCAGCAACAGCTGCTGCCTTTGTCAGGGGAAAGGGATGCTGGAGTGCAGGAAAACTAGGGGATGTGCTACCAACGGTTCCTTGTCCCCTCACCCCATGCTCAACCATTTCTCCAGCAGCTCTCAGCTTGCTGAAATTCAAAGGGTAGCTCATGTGCCATGCTGTGACCTAACAGGTATGGATTTTAATGCAGCTTTCTTTATATATCTTTAAAGAGTGTATTTCTTGCATGCTTATGTCATGTCTGCTCTAGTAACGGGACTGGCAGATATGCTATTTGCTCCTGCACCCCTAGTAAGTTTAATTCATGGGAAAGTTGCTGCAACCCGACACTTTGCCACTCATATTTTGTGCATTATGTCATTGCAACCCCAGACCCTCTCAAGGAGCAATAGCTGCCCTGAACCTCAGGATGGGGACCCTGGAGGGTATGCGAATGAATCAATTATGTGACCTGCGGGCACAGCCCCAAATGACATATAGGTTTGCCCAGGGGAAACCAAATTGCGGGGTAGGATGTACGGGTGTCAGGGTGAGCTTTCCACTGGGCAGGTTAAATGCTGAAGGAGGGAGCTTGGCTCCATGTAGCCCCCAGGGAGGGATGGGGGGGCCTGCAATACCTGTCCCTACTTGCTTCTTCACCTCCTGGGGTGGCACAGCTGCAGGCTGATGGAGCAGTCCCTCTGTTCCTGGCATGAAGACCATAGTTTCCCAGCAGTTCCCAGGCTAATGAGTCTTAGACAAAAAATTCATCTGTCCAGCAGCTGGTGACTAAAACAGAGCCATGAGTAGCCTAAATTCTCACCGGGCTCCTTAAATAGTGAGCAGAGATTGAGCCAATGTAGTCAGGGGAATCCAGGGAGCGACTCATCTGATACATAACTTGTGTAGCTATCGCATAAAGATGTAATTGTTCCTCCTCAGACTTGTGTTTAATTTTGCTTTTACAGCAGCACCCCAGCAGTTGAGTAACATAGACAAAGGGGATCAGGCCTTACTCTTCAAACCCAGCCTGCAATCCCAGCTTTGAAAATATGAATTGAACAAGTCAGCATATAAGCATCCGTCTGCCCCCGCAGACAGTGTACGCACAAGGCTCTGTTAAGCAGATACAGCACTGAAACTGCCCCAGGGTGCTGGGCAAGGTCTGGGAAGCTATGGCACAGACAGGCATCACTTCAGTTTTTTAGGAAGTTCATACCCAAAACCTGGGAAAAAAAATTGAGTGGGAAATCTTGCAAAGGAGCTTTTTCCCATCAGAATCTATTGCCTTTTTCATTCTTCCCCCCCCACACACACACACTTTGTATTGAGCATATCTAACTCCAGTGCAAGACACATTTATAATTGCCCATGCAGACTGCAGCCCAATGTGCCTTGGGTGTCCTGGAGAAAATAAGAGGGGATTTTTATGTCGGTTCACAAACACTGCCAAGAAGACAAACTGCTGGAAGAGCCCTTTGCCTATCTCCAGTGGTGAAGCCCAGCATTGACTTCACCCAAGAGGAGCCATCACTCATAGCACCTCTTCAACTCTCCTCCAGGCAAGTACCAGGGGAAAAAGAGGCTTTTCCCACATTGTCCACAAGCACCATGGTAACGGCACAAACACAAAGAGAGTAGAAAAACACTCATAAAAGTAAAGATTGGGCAGTCAAATGAGTAAGAGGCGAAGAAGCTGGGGAGTGACTAAGACCTACTTTACCAATAACCAGGCTGGAGCTGCTATATATGGAGGCTGGGGGCCAGGCCACCTGAAAGTCATCAAAACCGTACACTTTTGAGATACTTCAGCTATGTGATTTTGAGATACTTCAGCTATGTGAAGGTATAGGCTCAGAGCCTCCTCTGCAGAGGTTTAAGGAGGGAGGCGTGAAAATAGAAGGAATAAGGCCAGGAGCCAAATTCAGGGGTACAGGGGGTGTGGAAGGAAGAAGAAGGCGGCTCTCTTTGCTATGTCATAATTTAGGAAAGTGGCTCATAAGGCTGGGACAAGCCTGTTGTCTGTGCTTAGAGTTGCACAATGGCTTACGAAGCTCAGGTCTCCACCACCACCACCTACCCTGCCCAAAAAAAAACCCGACAAACTATGCAGGTAAATAACTGGTAATTGTGTTGCCACAGGATGCCCCGCTAAGAGGGGGTCCCCTTGGGCTAGCAGCTGTTCAGGAAGAAAGGAAAACAGTCTCTCCTCCAAAGGTGCAACAGTTGACGACATTTCCCTTGACTCAAAAAAAAAAAAAAAAAAAAAAGAATAGGCTAAGAAAGGGCTTGACCATAAAAATGAAGTGGCCACAGCATGGTTGTGGTAAGAAATGGTGGAGACTGTGCAGATCAAAGCTCAGCTTCACGTTGGAAAGGCAGTGCCACAGTCTGCAAGGCACAGAGGAGACAGCAGGTTACAAGGGACTCCTGTTGCTGGCCTAATATTTAAAAACAAATTACGTAATTTGAAAATACAAGCTGTTTGCATCTCACCAAAAAGAACAACAGTCACAAAACCAATTTAAATGCTTTTCTTCTCCCTTTCTTTTTTTATTACCCAGTGTATTTAGGGAAAGGAGCGAGGCCAGCTGGGTGGGACAACGAGAAACCTTTGTCCAGACCTTGTATTCGTACTCGGAGAAAAAAACCCTTATTCAACATTACAACTGGCTAATGTCAGCCTTTGGGGAACATCTGTTCACTTCCGTATAGTACTCATGCTCACTTTCATAAAAAAAAAAAAAAAACACACCAAGAAAAAGAACTAGCAAATTTTCTTCCGCACATCTCCCATAAACATCTAAATGACTTCCTCTAACAGAGTAAGCTGCTTCCACACAATCAATAGCGGTTTTCAGTTGCATGTGGCACTCTTTGTACAGGCGGGAAGAGTTCAGCAAAAGGTGGCAACATCACGCACAGCCTGGCTGCTGCATCGAAATCTGTATTTGCCTGAAAAGCCATAGGCGGCTTTCCTTTGCTCAGCTGAATCAGAATGTAAATTCCACCTAGATGAACGAGGCGGTGGCACAGGCAGGGTATATCACTTCAGATTTTGGGACAGCATGACATCTGGATAAAGCCAGCTTGGATTAGTCAGCTACCAGGGAGATTGCAGCACTGATACCTTGCACTCGAATCGGATGTTTATATTTGCATACATCTGTGCAGGAAGCTAGCGCAAACTGTTTGCACAGGAGATGGAAGGAATAATCCCGCTTTACTTTGTAAATTACATTCCTTATCCTAATTAAAGAGGAAGAACAAAGCATCACACTAACATTATTATTAGCTCCTTGGATGCACTTGCTTGGAAAAATAAAATGGTTCTACCAAAAAACATAAACTCACAGGGCTGGTCACCCATTTGCCATCCCACTTCCACATCATGAATAACCACTTCACTTGCTGGGCTGTGTTATCTCAACATCTCTAGGCAAGTATGCTAATATACTTGCAAAGGCATGGCAGGTAAGCACCGCAAATCGCCCTGTCAAATGACTGGAACATAAAAAAGGTGTCTGAGAAGTAAGGCAATGTGTTTAAAACATGCCCAGAAATTGGGAAGAACTTAACTCCCACTGAAACTGGCAGAAGAATTATGCAGTGATTCATTGGGAAAACTAAAGCCTTCTGCAACTTTGGTGATATCAAAGCATCCTTCAGAAAAAGATAATTTCCTAAATGCCCAGGTTCATTTCAACACAGATGCTGAGCAAAACCGATCATCAACTTCCAGGCAGAGATGTGTCAAAAAGCAGAAGATAGCCACATTGTTCTGCACATGCAAGGACCTCTATTTATTATTTTATTATTATTTTAATGCAGAAGCAGTTGTCCCAGTGCTTATTATTTGGCTGAATGAGCTGAAGTGAGACTCCCTGGGCAGCTGCTGACATAATGAATGATTGTGTGGTGAAGCCCAGAATGTGAATGATGAAGAATTTTGAAAGGCGCTGGAATTTGTGAATAACAAAAGTAGCTACAGTCCCCAAAATCTCACCATTTGTTCTCAGCAACAAAGGAGGACTCAAAGGCCTTTGTTTAACAAAATGACTCAAAAACAGGATACGAAAGGAATTAAGGGTTATCTCTACTGGCATAATACAGCAAGCAAATTCTGTTCCCCAAGTAGAAAGAATTATGAATGTATTCTGTCGAACATATTGTTAACTGAATTACTACAGTCCTGTTTCTTTTATCCCTTTTCCAGTACTGTTACCATGTTTCCTGTGTCAGTAATTCTCAAGGTCTTAAGGCCTTTCAGACCAGACTGTGCGAAAGGGGGAGCTGCTTATTCCACAGGAGAGTCTGGTCCTCCGACATGCAAAGGGGAACCATCTGAACATTGCAATCCCGCTTCTTCCCTGGATTTCCATCAGCCATGGTCCCTTGGCTTAGCTCACGTCTTCAGCGCTATTAAACTTAACCACAGTTACATTTCCCTTAAGTAAATATTCAATTTGCATTAAAAAATAAATTCACAACCTGTCTCCAGTATAGGACAAGAGCTTGATGGCGCAAGGCACTGGATGGGCATGGGAAAAAAGACAGCCATGCCCCAAAGAGGATGCCTTTCCCCCTCGAGCGGAAACAAGCCTTCCAGTTTCAGAGTGCTCACTGTGGGTATTACGTATGAACTCAGCAAAAGATGAGCCAACCTGATGAAGATTCATGCCACACTGACAAGTGCTATCCAAACAAATATAAATTCAATTAAAAGACTCTGTTGTGTGAGCAATAAACCACGAAGTGTGCTGGATCAAGGAGCGGAAAGCCAGCTTACCCGTGAAGGTTCTCAGCATGAGAAATTAGACAGCAGACACGAGTGATGCTGATGCTGAACCCACAAGTGGGCACCATAAATCAGAAGGACAGCATTCCTGGGCGATGGGAGGAGTGACTGACACCCACTGAGGGACGGATCCAGCTCCGCTCCCTCCTCGTCCTGTTTGGGACCCTCACCTGAAGTGCGGGCAAGGGTTTAACACCCCGCAGGCTCTGTTGCCCTCAGAATGAGCTATGCCAAAAACCTGGCCATGACACATACTTGTAGGGATAAACATAAAGGACTCCTGCACAGGACAATTATACCGGTTATCTTTTCTTGCATTTAGCAATTAGATATTCATTCTGCTAAACCACACATTTCCTGCTGCAGCAGCCAAAGTCAATACTGCCTGTGGTGTCTCTTTTGCAAATCGCTATAACGCTGTAGCTGCAAGCAGTGCAATGAAAACTGCTTGTGCTACCTGACTGCCTCGAGCCAATGCAAATTTGGCAATCCTTTCAAAGGAACCAGAGTTTCACCTTGGGATCCAATTCAGACTGGAAAGAAAAAGTCACCCTGCCATTAATTTCCACAGGTGCCTCATCAGTTCATCCCGTCTCTCCAAGGAAACACTGATTAGAATAAATATGCAGCAGGAACTTGTGGCTAAAAAGCACCTTCAGTTCCTGGCCTCCTTCAGTCCCGTGGGCAGTAGCATCACTTGGAGAACAAGAGAGATTCATCAGCATATCATTACAAAGACTTTAGTGCATCTTTGCTGACATTGGGTGCTAGGTTTTCTTGCTGAAAGTTATTTTTTAATGAAAGCTGACATTAGCATTAAATATTCCAATTCCAGGAGCTGTGCCAGAATTAAAAAAAAATAAACCCATGTGATTTGTGATAAAAAAATCACAAGATACGACAGCAACATTGAGAAGTTGCCTGGAGAACATAAGATGAAGAAATCTGCTATCAAATTGTCATGCCCAACATGAAATAAAGCCCCTACAAAACAATGCACGCTTGAACAGGCTGGAGAAGTATGCTTTCCAACTAGTGGCGTCTCTTGAAATACGGTTTAACACCTATTATTAATTCTGCTGCCTGGCACATTTGCACCATTACTTTTTCCATCTTGGCTACAAATTCAAAAGATCGCACCTGAACCTGACATTAAACTATGGAAACACTGCAGTCAGAGTTCACCCATCCTGCACGTACGAGGAAAGCCTTCCACTATCTACCTCTGTGTTACATACAAGAAAATTCCTAATTCCAGTCCCAGACCTATTATCTCTCCCTGTAACCCTATTTTAGACTTTTGCCTTCAGAAATAGTAATTTATGGGTAAAGATATATGGCATGGCAGTATATTCTAGCTGCTGATTTCCATTGGTCTTATGTATTGAGCCTCCAAAAAGACACCGGGTTCCCCAGTGAAGAAACAAATTTTTCACTATTTGCTTTCTAATATTGCCAGAACAGTAAATAACAACCCTAGAAATACCGAAAATGCAGTAACCTGATAGCAAGTAAAACAGTAAAACATGGGAGCAGAGGACCCCAGGCAGGGCCATTCCTCCCAGCTCGGGGAAATCACTGCACCCCTCAAAATTCTACATTAGGGATTTCTGCCTGGCACAGTTTGGCACTGGGCATCACTTAGACCACACCACCATTTTAAGCTCTCATGGCATACCCACCCCAAAATTTGGCAGAGACTTCAACGTGCAGAAGCAAAAGCATCTCTCTACTTTGGTTCTGACATGTCTAAAACGAAGACCCTAATAGCTCATCCAACAAGGGTGCCACAGCCTTCAAACTGTGACTGTTTTTGAAGCCCTTTGACATCCTCCAAAGGAACATTGTGTAGGAAGAAACCATTGGGGTTACAAGCTATTGGAAAGTGGGTCTGCTCTTATCATCCCAGCACCTTCAGGTTCCCATCTGCACAGCGATACCAACAGGAAGATGCTGTCCCTGCCCCAGAGAGCATCCCACTGATGAGACATGGAGGCAGGTAACAGAGCCAGCAGTAGCTTGGGGAAAAATCAAGCAGAGTTGGCCACCAATAGCTGCTGTGCATCGTTAGGCAGGAATGCTCTTGTGCCCTCACCCTGCTGGCATAGGAGAACTGGATTTGGCCCCCGAATTTTTCAGCTGCCTCTGATCTCAGTGGTCATTAATGTGTGGACAATAGGCTTAGCCCCTACTTCCCAGCTGCTGTGCCCCGCAAATGACCTTTAATTGGCAAGGGACACAATGGGACACAAGGGCCGATTCAGAGCTGCTCCTGCCGATCCTGTCGCTTCTTATTTACACTCGCCAAAGCACAATTGCTGTTTCTTCTGGGGAAAAAAAAAAAAAAAGTTATGAATTTACTTTGTCGGGGCTCCGTAGTAGGTGTGGATGGCTTTTTTGGACGAAATGAAGCTCTGGTTAATCTGCGTACTGCAGCATACAAACACAGCGCCCACGGGGCAGAGGAATCGTGCTCGGCACAAATGAATACCCTGGCAGTATGATTTTATTTCTCCAAGACATCCAAGGATGGTATTTTACCTTATGCGCTAGGAGTCTATTAAATTTTGTGTGGCAAGTTAGAACTCTCTCAGTAGTCTTCAGGAGCACTAAAAAAAGGAAAACCTCACTGGTTTTCCCCTCTCTCTTCTCAAACTTTACAGCTAACTTTAGTTACAGCAACAAAATGAGCTCTGCTCCCTGCTGAAAACAGTGGACGCTGCTGCTGCACTTCCCTGTATTGGCAGCGCTATTCCCCAAGTCCCCTGACTCTTTCTAGGTTTATTCCCTAACATCTCTAGACACTTTCCTTCCCCTCCCTCCATATCTCAGGTTGAAGATATTCCACCCAATTTAATAAAGACCGAAATTCAGCTCCTAAGTGGTGGCCGTGCATAATCTAACCTCAGCACCCTGTGACTGCACCTCCTTTAAAACAGCCATAGCCTAAATGAATAAGAAGGAGCAATGCTCCCCCTGGGAGAAGCAGCATCTTTTCCACGGCCCGAGCACCATTTTATTACACTGGCTGCAGAACACATTTTGGTGCACGCTCCGAAAAACTGCAACGTTTGTTCATGCATAAAACTTTCCCAGAAGTAATGTGATGCTAGATTAGTTATCATTTCTTCAAGTGGGCTGTTTTTCTTTTCTACTGATGATTTTTAGACTCGTGGTTAACAGTAAAGGTAGCCTCGCCAGACAGGTATAGTGCATTAAAATGGAAATGTCAATATGGTGAAACAGGATGTGTCATATTAAACAACATCATTATGTGTATTTATACTCCAGCAGGCAATGACTACAAGATGCAATGCAACAGCAACTCGATCTGCACATTATTAAAAACTTCTACTTCTAGCAAGTCAGGCGTCATGGCAATGTGCTGCATAAGACCTACTATTGGCAACAGGAGTGGTCATTTATAAAAAAGTTGTATTTAGAAATACATGTTATTCTTACACAGCAGGTCAAGAAGATAAATTCCGGAAATAGCTTTTGGCTTAAAATACGGATGTTTAAAGTTGCCCATCTTGTACACATACATGCTTCGTGCTTCTTCAACTTTCAAGATTCTTATCATAATGATGCCTCAGCTATGTAGACGTGCAACTTTAAAACTTTAATATGATCAAGTAAACATTCCTTTCCTGCGTGTCATCTCAAACACCCACCAAAAAGGCCACCCTGGAGCCCACAGTGGTATCAGTCCATGTACAGCTCCAAGGTATGAAGCATTTAGGTATCTTGTCCAGCAAAGCACGATCGGTTTTTCACTGGTATCTGACCTAAATACATGCATTTCTAGACTATCTTTTCTGATACAAATTACTCCTGATTAAGACTTAAAGCAGACTTCTAACTCAGCTTTAGTCATCTGAGCTTAGAATTTGGGGAATTGCAATATTGTTCAACACAATACCTTCAAACTGGGCTTGAATACAAAACTACCTTCAAACTGGACTTGAATGAACAAGTTTAGATGATAAATACTGCAGCCTTTCAGATTTGCAAAGCGAGGGAAGGTTTTAACCCTCCACCAGTAGCCACCAGCTCTGCTACCACCAGGAGGCAAAAAAATTAGTGCATTTCCCAGGTGGCCCTGCAAACAGAAGCCCTTGCTCAGCGCTGAGATTCCTGCTCGGAGCTGGTAAAGCATCACTGACCTTAAAGTCTTGTTTCCTTGATCTTCCCTTACCCACAAAGGGTAAGGGACTGCTCCCCACGAAACATCATTAGCCAACAATTAAGCTGACCAGCCATGGGAACAAGCCCTCTCTGTCCCTCGCCTCCTCCCCATCCTCCTGGCTCATGGTACAGTTTGGTGCATGTCCTAAATATATGCAAAAGCCGTTTTCCCAGCAGAGGAAGGAGCTTAACAACAAGCTTTACTGGGAGGTTCTGCTCCACAGTTTACCATGTTTCAGATCACAGCATTTCCCTCCGATGCCTCCATAATTTTCTCCTTTCCTTAGGGACTGTGAGGGCTGCTGAAATCTCAATGACCTATTCATCTTTTCCATGTGTAGAAACAAAAATATCTAAAGGAAAACATAAAACAATTTTATTTCAAGGGTGTACAAAGAGATCCAAATGGGACCTCTACTGCACATGGAGACTCAAGTTCAGCTTAAGCAGCTTTTCACTTACTCTCATGAGCAACACAAAACAAAAAAAATCCACACTAGTAAGAAAGCCCTGTCTTGCAACATTTCCCTTTGATATTAGAAAATGAATGGAATTTTAAAAAAAAGAAATTACCAGATCCAACACTTAACTGGGAAATAAAATTCTCAGCAAACTTCTTCACATGCAAACAATGACGAATAGATGTCTTAACAGGAGGAGGCACAGGGATGTGAGTACCACTTGCTATCCTGCACACCAGCAAAAAATTTCCTAGAAAGCCAAAGGGACTAAAAACTAGCAAGAAGAAGGTGGCAGCAGTTGTAAGTGGTTTATTAGCCCTTGGGGAAGCACAGACCAAGAGACTCTTTTTCCTTCAAGTTTTTTCTCCTTGTACCCCAAGCCTTGCGAGGGGGGGTGATCCCTCAATTTCCACTCACCCAGCTCAAGTAATTATGCTACAAATTCTGGGGCTCTTGCATTGCTTTGCAATTGCACCTTCCACCACCAGCACCACATTACATTAACGTTACAACTATAGACGTAACTTCCATGGCTCAGAGGGTGCACAGCCAAGTGGGAAAGGAACTGGATATTCTGATATACTCAGGGCATCTGCAGGACTCAGCATATCACCTTGCCCCAGCTCCCCACCTGTAAAACAACGTAACAGGAAGATTTCCATGACAAAATTTGTGAGGTGCTCAGCTGGGAAAGCAAAGAGGGTAAAAATAAGCAAGTCAACACAAAATGGCTCCTCTTATAGCTAGGGATGCTCAAATTTCTATTTCAGAGTAGTATTATTTCCTCGTTGGTTGTAAGTTAAATTTTCTGTTGACGCTTCATGAGTGACGTCACGCCATTCAGGAACATGAAAAAACCACTGAACTAAAATTAAGAAAATATTATTAATATTATTAATGATAAATAATCAGACACTTTGACAGCAATTGTACAACTGCTAATAAGTCAGAAAAAACCCTTCTCTCTAAAAATTGGCCAAGACACAAACAAGCAATGAGCAGCTGTCCACGTTTCCATTTTGAGGAATGACTAAGTTTTAATGCGGTTTGTCTGACAGAACCATCACCACCCACTATCTGAAAGTGAAGCAGCTTCAAACCTGAGACATGCCAAAATTCAGGTGTCCACCTCTTTTCACTACTGTGAAAAGGACAGTAAACCCGAGGACAGTAATAAAACCAGGGCCAGCTGATACTCAAATTACTCACAAAAAAAGGACTGTATTTAAACCAAAGAGCTATATTACTTCCTCGTAGAGAAAATTACAAGATGAACTGCATTATTTATCCACCAAGATGGTTAGTGTCAATGCAAAATATATGAAAATATTGCACTTTATTTGATGGTAGAGACAAATAAGAAATGCTCACCTGCACAGCAAGCATCCTTTTACAGACTGCTCTAGCACCATCCTGATGATGCACTGCACACAAGTTTAGAAAACTACAGACCTAAGTAAAGATTTACTGTATCAGCACTTGGGGAGCAGAGTCCCATGGAACTTGAACTGCAAAAATGAAAAGCCACCTTGGTGCAAGCATCTCTGTCTCCAAATGGAGCAGAGAGCACAGCTGGTGATCTGCCAAGGCCACCAACTCCTCCATTCACCCAAAAGGGCTAATGACAACCAAAAGAATCATTGGAAAGGTCAGAAGCAACCCCACTCAATAAAGCTCATGTCACTACAGGCAAGGTAGTAAATCAAAATTAACAGATTGATTCAAAATTCTCCCTGCTGCAGAAAAGCTGGAGGAATGGCCAGTGATACGTTTTGAGACAAGAGACTGATTCAGCTAAAACCATACCCATCCCACTTCAGGGAAGATCTCAGGTCTGTACGCAGCTCCTGAGCTTTAAGGCAGGGGAAGAAGAATTGAAGCCAGCCCCCGAGGGACATGTTGTCTTTGGCTCACAGGGCAAGACAGATGACGTGAACTCATCGCCCACCTTAGCAATAAACGCAAGAGCTGCTCTCGGGAATTTACACCAGCTCAGGATAAATTCATGCCAGAGCAGGCAGCCACCCTGTTTTCTAAAACTAACGTGTAATTTAGCCTTTGCCAATACGGCTTCATATGCATATTAAATTCAATGGCATTTTGCTACTTTAAAACACACTTGTAGTATCAGTTGAGATTTCACAGCAATCAGACTGATGCCACCAGCCAGGCTGGAAGATAAACCACACTGCTATAAAAATCACTCACTGAACATTTACTTGAGACTTAAAAATAGTTGAGAGAAATCGGGACCCTCAGCACGGCAGCAAACAGCCTCTCTGCAGAGATGCCAGCAGCATCCCACAGCAAAACCTCAAGGCAGTGAATCCTTCCTAAACTAATTGTGGTTGTTTCCACCTTCAGAGCCCCTTCTTTGGGGCTGGCAGGACTCCTTCCCTAAACTTCAAAGCTGCAGGACCTCAGAGATGCTCTATTGGGTTTACAGTGGTCAGCAGGCCTAATATATTGGGTTGACACTGGCCAGCAGCCCACGGATTCTCACACCTGGCCAAGAGACTCCTGCAAAAGCTGGGCTTTGCTCCAGGAGCTGCTATCTTTACAACCGTTTCAAAGAAAGTATTTATTTAAGTCTCTGGAAGTTTCCCTCTTTGAAGAAACCTCACAGAGGGGATGGTGAGGTCTGGAGGCTCTCTGTAAATAGTGATGGTGAGAGGGGGGATAAGTGTGTATGTGTGATTAGGAGGGCTATGTTATCTCTTCTACATTGGCCTGTACTTTAAGGCAGGAAAAACTGCTCAGAAATGCTTTGAGAAAGAAGCAAAACAAAACTCTTGAGGAGTGGAGAGGAGCTAAATTTAGCGGGTGAATCCCTAAGCTTTCCTACAGCATCCCCAAGCATGTTAGCTGGCAGCAGTATTCAAAAAACAACCCTTAATTCCTAAATTTAAGTTGTAATGATTGCTTAAATTCTCCTAGGAGCCAAAGCAGGCTCTCCAAGTTTAATTTCTTTCTCTTTTTTTCAGCTTGTTCCAGCATTTATTATTATAAAGTTCTTTTAATTGCAAACCACCAGGAAATTTCAGCCTCACTCTGGATGCACCACATGAACTCAATGGCAGTTATCTCATTGGTACACCTCCATTCCAGGAAAGCAATGCTTTGGAAATAGTTTTACAGGCACTCAGAGCCTTCTAGTAAGTTTAAAATTGATGTCACACTAAGGCTGTGATTCAAGGAGATGGTGCAATCCAGGGTTGGCACATGCATTGCCAATGGAAGATTAATGGAGGTGAAAAATGATAGTCATGCTCTGTACCACCACTTACAGCTGGTAAAGTTTCTCAGTCATGTTTTTTTTTTTTTTTAAATGCTCTAACATTAGGGGCAGATTTTCAAAAGACCCATCTCCCATCCAGCCTATCTTTAATGATTTCTCTGGCTGGACCCCATCAGCAGCCAGGGACGCAGGTTGTACGCAGAAAGCAGACAGAAGATAAATGACGATTGTTTTAGGAAGAACAATTTTCACCCAAGATAACTCTTAAACAGACAATGTTCCCGATATGGGGCACCGTTCCTTCTTCTTGAAAGTACGTCCAGCATTTCTCCAAGGAAACCCTTCTCAAACCCACTGCTATGAGATTTAGCACTGTTCCTGACCAAAATGTAAAGGTTCATGCAAAAAAAAAAATAGTAATTTAAAAAAAAAGGGATGGAGAAAAGGCACGTCAAGCTTGCAGCTCCACCCAAAACTGAAATCAGAGATTTTTCTGCATGTAAGGCTTTGCAGACACATACCTTGAGCCGGGAGTTCAGCAGAAGCCTCTGTACATTTAAGCAGCCAAGCTGGGGGCAGGATCAGCCTTTCGCAATGAGCAGGCTGCAGCTGGCCCCGCAGAAGTGCCTTGGATCAATCCGAGTACAAATTTATTTTGAAAGTCAGATAGCAATTGATCTGCCTGCTTGCCTAAGGAGTGATAATACACACTGTATTAACAGTAAAATGCTTTTCTGCTGTTCTTTGTAATTAAGATTTCAACATCACTTTAGGGAAAAGTAGCTTCTTGTGTCCTGCCTTACTCTCGGACACACAGAGGGCCTCCATGGTTTCTACCATGAAATAGAAAAGGCAGTGAAAAATGATCCTCGGCCAAAGGAAGGGGACTTAAATGTGTTTTACATAGGAAACCCGCAATCATTTCAGCTTATCAGCAGCGCCTAAGGAACTTAGTAAAACAAATCCCCGTATCTTCCAATGATGGGTCTGCCTCCAAAGCTGTTATATGTGATTTTCAAAAGTGTTTCAATGACATAAGCACAGAAATACCAGTGACTTGTAAAGTGCCTTAAGTGCTACCAGAAAGATTTTGAAAAGGTGTTTAGGCTCCTATTTCCCACTGAAATCAACAACAATTAGCCACAAACCTTCATAAACATTCCCCAAAGGCAATGAAGAATTAAACTTCCGTGTTACTTAAAGGAGGCTTTTCCAAAGTTCATAAATTAACGCTCCTTTCAGCTCCTGTCATTTAATGGATAAGAAAAAAAAGAAAGAAGAGATGGAAATAATAATACAAAACAAAGAAAAAAAAACACACTTCCTCTTTTTCTAGCAATGCTTTTCTCTGCATTACTGATTTTCAGAATGGGACTGAAAATAACGTGGAAGCAGAAAGTAAATTGGTAGGAAGATTGAAAAAGCTCACTAAGATACTTAATAAAATATCTAAATTTATAATTTCTGTTAACATTTTCACTCACATATTCCAGAGTTTCCTCACTTGATCTTATTAATGCAGAAACCCACAATGCAAGGCTCCCATTGAAACATCCTCTTTCATAGCCACTAAAGAAGGAACAGAAACATTCATTTCAAAAGAGGTTGTTTGTTTGTTTGTTTGTTTTTTCCTTTGAGATAAAAAGAAAGATACCTATGCAAGAATTCAGCATGCCATACATAACATGTAGTGTTTAAATGGGGCATATTGTCTACGGCTGAGAGGACTTAAATATCTGGCTGTGCAGCACAACCAATATGGTTAAGTCTGTGATTTCCAGAGGACTGAAAATCAGCATATAGCATATATTGAGTTTTTCCCAACCTTCAGGACTGCCTGCAAACCCTGCCTAACAACTGATTGCAGCAGCAAATTAATACCTCAATAACTAGTAAGATAAAGTCTTCCAAATCCTGGAAAACTGGTTCAGTGATTGTGTGACACTGACGCAAACCAAGACGGTGCTCTTGAAAATGCAGCGGTAAATACAGGTGGGGGATTTGTCTGTCTCTAAAACGGAATGCATTCCTGGCTAAATGCTTGCCCTGTGGGTATGCAGAGAGATGAATAAGGTCAAGAGTCCAGCAAAGCTCAGCTGGCTCAGATCAGCACCAGTAACATCCTCGAGTCAATTTGGGAATGGTGTGGCCAAGCTTGCACCCAGCCTCCTTAGGCTTAGTGCAATGAAGGACCGGCCTGGAGAAAATGGAAATGTACCTCCTGTGGGAAATGACTATGTTCGCTGGATTTTTAAGAAAACCTAGTCTAACATTTTAAAATGCAGTGATATCTGTAGTGAAAGTATGAAGTAGTTTACTGAACCGGTTATAAAACCTCTCTTCACAGAAAACACAAAATAGGAAGATTTTCCGTAAATACTCTGGGAAATAAAAAAAAAAAACAAACACCAAAGCTATTTTGGAGAAAATGAAATCTATGTTATACTGCCAATATTTCTGATTAAACAATTTACTCAAAAAGACTATTTTACACTTAAAAAAACCCTGACATTATTGCAAAACATATGTCTTCTACAAAGAAACTAGATGCTAGGTAGTAAACTTGTGCTCCATTTTACTCCTTTTAAGATTAAACGACCTTTTTCTTTTAAGACTAAATTGAGACTCAAAGTCCCAAATTACTGCTTTTAAAATGCAAGAGTACAGGAGTTTCAGATCAAAGCCCCTGTACCAATTTGTTCAGAATATTCTTTTGACTCTAAACACACTGTGTTTTCAAACCTACCAACACCAAATAGTTTTATTATTCGTGTTCTGTACTGGGCAAGACCACGGCTCACGCAGGAGGACCAATTTGGTGAGAGAGAAAGGCAGCATGTTTTGCTTTGTTAAAGCGAAAAGGAGGAGGAGAATTTGCCTTGGTCAGGATTCGTTGCATAAGCCCTGCTCCCAGTTAGCAAGGGATATTGCTTTATTTCTTCTTTCCCCTAGTATTCCACTTTTCTTGCTTCTTGCGCGCGTGCATGCTTGTTTTTTTCTTTATTAAGAGCAGTGGCTTTCTCCCTATTTCTTCTCAGCTTTAAGCCATTTTTTGGAAGGAAACAGTGAACTTCAAACAGCTGGACCACCACCCAAGAGTGCACAATCACTAGCCAATGCAAGACCGTTTTGGATTAATTACAACATGGCAACCAAGCCATTCATTCAGTTGCCAACACTTATAAGCAAAACACCTAACAAAACACCTAACCACAAGATGGAAAACATTTCCGGGACGAGAGAGCTCCACATCAGCTTCTCTGCTGATCCACACAAAGCACTGTTGGTGTGCAAAATGCAATGACTTGTCACCATGCGACACATGAGCCTGTGGGCCAGTAAACATGGCTAGTCTAATGGCTTAATGGTTAATGCATTACATTCCTCCACGTGGTATTGAAATGCAAAGCAAGCAATGTGCCGTGCTTGTCGGCTGAGAACTGGACGGATGAATGAAAGGCTTTTTGGCAGAGCAAGGAGGAATCAGCCCCAAATCTACTCAAGGAAGGCTTTGAGGCATTGCTGGCCAGGGAATGAACATCTAGAGAGCCAACCTCTTCCTAAACCCACCTCCAATGCCAGCCTGGGTGGAGGACACCAAGGCAGGTAGGTATTCTTCGCCGTGGAGGACCTCTACTTCTGTGCAACCTCACAGCAAGCTCTCTGGAAAGCCAACCCCAGCTCGTGGCCATACCAGCAAAGAGAGAGCAGACAACTCAGCAGCATTCATTTCTCACAAACAAAGAAATCTGATCATCCCCAGTAATTTCCTTAGGATAGATTGCAGCAGAAGCCTAGAGCAAAATTAACTGCATGTTCTGTCAAAGCCATTAGGCCTGGACTGAACTCGAAGAAAATTATATTCACTGATGTCTTCATATTTACTTTAAAATGCAGTCATTTTGACAGGCTCATGAGGTAGAAGATCTCATTTTACGAAGGTCTTAAGGGACAAGAGGAGCAGAAATATAACATGCTGCTGTCTCAGTCAGCACAATGATCACAAAATTACTTTACAACTGACTTTCAGAACTACAAATCCAGTTATTTTGAGTAATTTCAGCCTTTTAAAAAGATACACGGTGCTTCAGGTTGACCAAAAAAGCAACAAACTCGATAAGTATGATTGGGACAATTTTCCTTACTCGTAAAATAATGTTTCTGCACACAACCACCTTCATCTCCTTCAATTCAAGAGCAACTTGAGGAGCACAGCCTACCGACCAGACAACAGAGCACAGACTGCATTTGCAGTCAAGCCACAAACACTGCCTATCTCAGGGTCTTAAAATGGAAGCTTACCCAGGAAACTGACAAGCAAACATGAGAAATAACCTCTTGATGCTGCAAGCGAGCGACATGTCTTCAGCCCCCCCAGCACAGCACCCAGCAGAGTGCTCCTCGGACATGACTTGGGGTGCTACGTACCATCACCACTATGTGACATGTAACGCTACCATAAAGCATAAATCAATTAACCGGCAAGAAGGAACTGGCATAACTTTAACTTGAGAAAAAGCATTTTTGGATTGTCAGTAAAAAAACAGGAGTGAAGGATGGCCACAACATCAGCTGCATCACCATCTAATGTGTGACATTTAAAAGCCACTTTGCATTACTCCAGAAAACAAACTACATCTGCCCAAAAGTCTGCAAAGGGTCTTGCTGAACCCAAGATTCACCCCAAAATCTTGTTAAGATTCACTGGGTACCAGCCTAGGTCTCCTTTACCTCCCACTCTATGGTTTCTATCCAGAATGAGCAAGACATCTAAATTTCCAAAACTTTCAAGTCTCTGCTTGTAATCAATTGCCTGCTTGGTATCAAAGGCATGCGGCAGCCCCTTTTTGGGATGACATGGCAAAAAGATAAAATGAGGAGAGGCCAACATTGATACCAGTGAAAGGCATAAGTGATTTTCAGAGCTGCTCCGTGAAAGCACCCACGATGCCAGGGTAGAGCTTCAGAAAGGCTCATCTTCCCTGTGGAGCCAGCACTCCTGCAAAAGGTGTATTTCTCATACAGAAGATGGGAAATACACAGTTTACTGCCAAACACACAAACAAGGGCTTACAGAAAGCTTCTAGGAGTTACTGGCTTGGAAATAATCTCTATTCTGCAAGTCCAGTACAGTACAATTAGAAAATAACTTGGTGTAATACCAATTCCCTGGCTGTAATTACTGCGTTCCCCAGCCCTGAAATTACCGTAGAGCTCAAAGTCTTGTTTGTAGGCGGGTGCTGTGCTAGGGGCCAACAAAACCCGGGCTGCCCTGTGCCGAGACCTTCTGCACAGACTTTACTCCTGCAGAAAAACTTGCCGTGAGCACGGCTGGGTGTGCACGGCCTTGCTGGTAAGAAGGGCAGGCCTTCGTTTTTAAATAATTTTTGCCTATTCCCAATTTCAGTATTTAAAATCTGTTGCCCTTAAAATTAAAAAAAAATTGAAAGTCTACTTTTTTCCTTCATTTAAATGGATTCATTTCTTAGCTTCTGCCTCCATCGCATTTTAGTTTCATTTTCTACTCTGCTTATTTCTACTGGCTTTTTGAAACAAATCCTTTGTTCCGTGTAGTCTCAAATACAAAAGATTAAAAGAAAAAAAAAAACACCACAACAAAAAAAACAGGAATTTAAGGACTTCTACTGTGCTTACTAGCATCAAAGGAGAACAACCCAACAAACGCAGTAAGAGCAATACTGTCTAACTGCCGATTACAATTAACACATTAAATCCCCAAGAAGGGCCAATTTTTCAGTCTGTCCACAACTTTTCCCTTCCTCAAGCCCTTTCAACAGAAATCCTCCAGCATTACAAGCTAAGGATTTACCCCAGGAGAGTAGGGATGAGGCTGGAGAGGGGCATTGCCTGGGGTTACCCATGGCTGGCTGGGAGAGCCAGAGCCACCATCCCACCATGGCCAAGGGGGAGCAGAAGCCAAGCACCCCCCAACCGGGCAGGGCGCGGAAGGCAGAGATGCTGCTGGTTCACATTTGAGGTGAGAAGGAGCTATTTCTGCAAGCCTCAGCAAGCCCAGGAATTTAAATCCCTTCCTGGGAATCCATGGCACGTGCACCCCGCGCTGCCCTGATGTCAAGGACAGCCTGAATTAATTAGGGACAAAATAATTAGGCAAAACACATCTCGTAAATTATCAAAGGACATCTGATATCTCAAGCACGCACAATGTTACAATAACTGCAATATCTGCGTATCCTGTCAGAAGCAATAGAAATAAATGAACGCTGCTGTCATTAATGCTGAAGTTGTCTTTAAACCCATTAAAATCACCGTAGCCTCGGACCCAGAGAGGAGAAAGGTGGTGTATGACATCTGTGCTGATTACAAGGAAGAGGAATCTGGTCGAGCTGGTAGATGCAGCATTTCAAGTAGGCACAGTGCTCTGAAAAAGCTATTCTTTCTGGACAAAAAGGAGGAAGAGAATTGGACTGCACCAAGAAATCAAAAACAAATTGAGATAAAAAGAAAAAAAAATTCTTGAATCTGGATTTCCATTTTGAGCAAAACTAAATCCCCCCCTCCAAAAAAAAAAAAAAATTATTAGAAATCAGATTTTTTAAAAAATAAATAAGTACGAGCGTGATTTCACTATAAAGACATAAACTGGGAAAAAATAAATAATAAAAAGGAAACCCAATGCAAAGCTTGTGGTCACAACAGACAATACTTGGCTTTGTTGTAATTAAGACTGACTTTAACAGATAAATGTTGATTTTGGCATCCTGTCTCTTGCCCAGAAGCAGCCACTTAAAATTCCTGATTAACATAAGCATTCAAATTACCCAGAAAGTGAGATGGTCTTAAGTTATGACCCTGGGACCTGCAAAGCAAATAGGCAAATTCGGGGTTATGACCGGGAAGACAGCATCCCGGGAAGGGAGGACGCCATGCTGGTTTTGCTTGCACCCAGATTTTGCAAACACGTACACGCAAGGCACATACCCAGCTAGGTAAACAGTAATTTGATCGCTGTAAGCAGGTGAAGTGGAGAGTACGTATATATTCTCTGCATCGCGTACAGGCACTGAGGTGTCACGTAAAGGTCCGACAGGCAGTCTAGTCTGAGCATCCTCCAAGTGCTGCGCCAGGGCGGGATGCTGCTGCTCTTCCTGGTTGAAGTGAGCGCCGCAGGAGGTTCCTGCAGAGCACGGCAAATCCATTCTCCAAGCGCTGCGTTTTGATGAATGCTGAACAACAGGGGAAAAACACGGCCAGGCAGGAGCGCAGAGCAGGCGGCGGGATGATTTGGATGGCCCTTCTCTCCTGCCTTGAAGGCAAACACTGGTTGCAATGCCCCACGCTGGGATCTGAGCTGACTCTCCGTGCTAGCAGGGCAGCGAAGCATTAAAAGTTGCTAGATCATGAAATTTTCCGTCTGTCAGGGGAGTCGAACCCAGGTAATTCCTCTCACAGACAAAAGCATCCAAAAATATTTTAGGAAGAGTTGCAGCCCCGTGAGACTGCCAGAGCTGCCCCTGTCTGTAAAGCAGATACCCACACAGCTCTCTATAGGATACATCTAAAGCTGAGCTCCCACATGGGCATTCATAAAATTGCAAAGAAAAAAAAAAAAAAAGCCCAACAAGAGATGTGCGCTCATTACTGTAAATTTTCTCTCCTCCGTGGAGGGGGTCTTGTTTTTTACAAAATAATGGGGGGATAGGGGGTGGCAGGGGGCAAAAGCAGCTTTGCAGTGCCAAAGGTAACCCAAGTAACCCAGCTTTGACACGAAAAAATGTTATTTTTTTCAGAGTTCCACTCTGCAGCGATACACAGTGCTGCTTCCTTCGCAGCCCGCGGCTGCTCACCAGCTCTCACAAGCAAATTGGTTTGCTCCTGGGGGCAAAAGCAACTGCCGGTTTTCTTTTGAAGAAATCTCCAGGACTCAGCTTTTAAGGATGATTTTCTGTACTGGAACTGTTTATTATCTAAATAAAATTCAGGTGGCTACACATCCATCCTCCCTCTAATGACCTAACTATATTTCCACCTGCAGCCAGGATGGTTTAGGGCACACGTGTGGCAAGCGAGCTTGGCAAAGACGATTTGTCGCCCAATGTTTCCTAGTTAGCACTCCTGATTGTAGCTTGTACTATTGCCAAGCTCTTCCTTTTAATAATGTATTTACCATTTGATGCTGCAAAGATCCTCTAGCATGTAATTAAGTCCAGGGAAGTCTTGCAGGCAGCAGTAGGATGAAACTGATACAGTGCTATGTAAAGTCTAGCATGTAGGTTATACAGTTGGTGGGTATATATAAATATATATATGTATATAAGATCTTCATTCCTTTGCACACCCATGCTTTCTGAACATATTATTAATAGCAAGAGAGCTTGGAGCACTGCATACGTAGTAACACTGTTGATGTAACATTTTGCATGTTTATTCTCAGTGGATATTTGTGATTAACTCGGCGGGGCATTTCTTTTGTATCTCTGTTGAGAAAATATTATTAAATGGAAATAACCCCCCCTCTTGCAGGTGGCCTGCAGATTTTGTGTTCTGTTAAAAGATTAGTTACAAATTAATTTTGAAGGCAGGGTAGGAAGGACAAGTTTCAGTAATTTAATTAGAGCTCTGATATAGCACAGTCCTCCCTTTTGAGGTTTTCCTCTTTTCTAAGGAGCTTGCTGACAGTGGAGGACAGGAATAGCCAGAGACTGGAAAATCACTCATAAAAAATCCCACTGATTTCTGTGAGGTCAGTAATTCACCTATATCCTGGGCAGCAAAATATTTGATTCCTGTCAATTGCAAACATGATCCTGGACACAAAGAAATGCTTCTGCATATCATTTGTTTCTTAGGAGTTCTCCAAAAATGAGTTTACAGTGTCAAAAGTTAGTGGTCAAAAGGTCACTTACAGGCATTGCAACTAATTATGCTTCAAAGAGTAAAATCACGATCCTTATTACCACTCAATGAGACCGGTGAAGTTGACTCACCAGTGTTTATTTAAAGTTGAGGACTAGTTTCTGATTAACAATAATATGATATGAAGTGAGCGGAAATGTCAGCCATCATCCCACACCTCATCTACAGCATCACACATTAGAATTTTAAAATGGGATATAAAGATGTATCTGCCTGCACACAGCATGTATGTGGAAGGCATTCGGATACAAAATCAGTGTTCCCAGCCTTTCCTCCAAAATTTTGTAGCTTTTTATTTAGCAAGTAAATAAATAAGTGAAAGAACCACAATGTGCTCCAGCAATGAAGTGACCCATGGCCACCCCGATAAATACATATACACATATGTCTTTCCTCCCTGCTGAAAACAGTTACACCCTCTTTCACTAACTCAACAAGAATAAATTCAAACTCCTACCTCTTATTGAGGACAAACCATCACGGGACCAGAAATGCCAGTTTTTGGCTGTGTGCCGCGATCCAAAGTGCCCAACCCAGCCCACCGGGGCACCTCCACCTAGCATGGCAGCCTTCCTTTTTCTTCCCTAGAGCTTAGCCGAGACAAGACACAGTTCTTTTCCTCCCAAGGTAACTATGTGAGCTCAGCCTCAAATGCAGGGAAAAACACAACTTCACACCACCCTGCAGGGAAACAGCCACACATGCACTTGGACTGCCCAAAACATCCTCAGCCAACCCAGGCAGCTGCCAGGTTTCAGGGTTCATGCTGTTTGCCTCTGGTCTTTGCTCCATGGCTTATTCTCAATAGCAGAGACTGGATCCACCCCATCTTGGGTCCTGTCCTTCCCTAAATCAGTATGCGAACTTGCATTGTTAAGCCTGTGGTGACACCCACCACCAACTTCATCAGCTGGCCAACTTCATGGCCAGCAGAGTTGAAGATCAGCCCGTGGGTAACTGTCATGTTGGCATGCAAACCCAAAACCTGTTGTCAAAAGCTTCCTGGGAACCACACCCACAGGGATGTAGGAGCACATTTGGGATCCAGGGACCCACTTATACAACTAGGTTATCCTGAAACAGGTGCTCCTGAGGACTTCCTGCTGGGAGAAACCATGCTATGTGCAGGAACGACACCCTGGTTGTGCTGTGGACACACACAAAGCAGATGCGTTAGCCCAACAGATAACCCAACACAGTTCAGTTTAGGCCTTGCTTAGGTCCATGTCCACCTCCTGCTCTGCAGGTACACGTACTGATGTATCTCCACATCCAGTCCAGTGGGCAGATGTGCCTCTGCTGCTCTTACAGAATGACCTCAAATCTGTGCATTAGACCAGCCAATGCAGTGGGAAACAAGGATGTCCAAAAGTAGTTATATATAAAGCAAACCAGTCTCAGAGTTCTTAAAAAGCACTTGTAATGAAGGTTAAAAGTCTTCAGCCGAAACCTGTTTCTCATGCATTTTTATTTATTACTGGTATTCAGCATTTACTGGAAGTTCAATGGTCCCAAGTACTGGGCTGCATTTGCTTCCCTTGAAAAGCCAATGGCAGCACATTTAACAATTTATTATCATTTGAGCTAAGCATGGCTCACAAATCATAGCTGTAAATTTACCCCTATTTCACCTAAGAGGTAAAATGAAGTTTGAAAGAAACTGTTCAGAACAAGGCAGACTTTTAAGTAGCTACCCTTCCCCTGCAGTTCACTAAATTTGGTCACCAAAAGAGGACTAAAATGACAACAAAGGGGATAAATAACTAAGTAAGTTAAGCCCTATGAGACTTCTGTGCATTTAAATTGATACAAAGCCAGTCCTAACTTCCCACCACCCTGCTGGCATCTCAGGTGTTCCATGCCTCAAGGTCACAAATCAGTCCCCAGAAGATCAGGTGAGTGATTCAGAGAATAATAGAAAATTAAAGACAGCAACTTCAGGAGTCTTTCCACTTGTATTTGGATGCCACCATTTTTAAGATCCATAATTAAAAGTTTTCCAGGCAGTTACAAGGTGAAGCAGCCACTGGGCTGAGATTCCTCTAGGACTACACAAATCTACGGGAGGGGACGTCATGAAAAAGAGCATATACTGGAAGAGATATGATAAAAATGAGAATAAATCAGCAATGAGGGGAATTTTACCTGGCACAACAGCACAATACAAAATCTTTATTTCATAATTTGCATTTATTCTTCATCAAACTCTATCCCAGAACAGCATGTATTCAAAGTATAAAGTGAGGTATAAAACAGGCTTCCTCGGTATTTCAGAGAGCTCCTTTCTTACAGTGGGTCTGTAAAGAACCAGCATTAATGGGGTCCTGATTTGGGTTCAGAATCTGGGAAGTATCACACTACAAATAAATAATAAAAAAAAGAGAGTGCGAGAGAAAGAGGAATTTATGGCTTGTCACTGCATGGAAGGAAGCAAAATAATAATTAAAAAAAAAGGTATACTGCTTGCAGCACTATCTTTAAGAATAAAAGCATTACTGCTTATAGAGCTGAGATCTGCTGACTGTCAGGCAAAGATGGGGAGGTTTGTTCTTTGATTTGTATCATTGCTGCTCACACCAAGATACTTAGAGCACTCAGTAGGGTTTTGGTAAGCATTGTAATAAATCCTAAATAAACACAGAGTGCAATAAATCTCCATCCACAGCACGTTGGCATTATCAGAGCTAGAGCTGGGTGGCCAGATCTGGGCTACACTGCACCACGCGTAGGCAAACGCTAGCTGCTCAGCCAGGCAATGCCCAATACCTGCTACTGTCTTAAACCAACTCAGCTCTTAGCGAAGCAGACGTGAGTCAGAGCCCAGTGTCGCCAAACTGGGACACCTCCTGTCAAACTGCTGCTTTTGGTACATTATTTTTAGCCTTCTAATTATACAGTTACCAAACATACCAGTAAGGCTGAGCAGGCCCCTCCTTAAGAGAGAAAAAAAAGGAGTGGCAGTGTATAAACAAATTGAGATGCATTCAATAAAGCCCAAAACAAAAGTGACTACCAGCACAGGAGACCATAACGCACCAAAACCCACCAGTCTGATGGAGCAATGAGGTCTGCAAGAGCACCACTCAGGTAGGCTAAAGAAAACACTGAGAAACACAAGTTGAATGCAAGACTGCTGGAGCCAACTCCCTGCTACTCTCTACCCATAGAGAGCATGGAAGACCTGAAAATTAAACCATAACCTCTCCATATATCCTGGAGCAATAGCTGACATTTCCAAGCACCTGGTGAGCTGTCAGCAGCCAGAAGGAATTGTTATAATAGACTGTCTATCAGCAGCTAAGTTGCATCATAAGCTAGTAATAATATCCTACCATGGAGCCTTTTAATTTATTTTTAGTGCTGTAATGCCCAATAGCAGAGGAAGAATACATATCCAAATGGGTCTGCTGGCTCACAACCTCATCACATTTCTTCTCTAAAAGGGTTATAGGCTGCTGGCTTCAGGGTAAGGAGAAGGACTGAGTATTTACAGCATGGCAATTGCTGGGGATAACCCGAGTCTCTAATCACTCTGACACTGGATCCACCCTTTGTCATCACAACATGAAGTTTGATTGCTCTTTTCTTGCAAAGTTTAGCCACAAATTTTTAAAAGATGGATATCACACAGTTCAGATGCCTTGTGTGAAGCCACATCTAAGAGGAGGTGGTTGTCTGATTTTCAGATTTCCCCTGCAATGAGTTATTTCAGCTTCTACATGGCAAGTCATGCCTCCTAGAAGACTAACAAACAAACTGCTGGGATTAATCACTGCAGTTTGCAACATATTTCTTTCCCCTGGCTGCTGCATGAGTCCGGAGACCACTGCAGCCTAGAGTTCACCCTACGTAAAGTTATCTTTGTATCAGCCAAAATCACAGAAAAACATTGTGTCCAGATTTTTTTTCTTAAAGCTTCGTCATATGAGTGAATTAAAAATTCACACACAACGCTGCTACCCTTTCTCCCTTAGGACGCTACTTCCGAAACCGTGCAATTTTTATTTAAAACAAAAAAACCCCAGGCAAACAAAAAGCAGAGACCATCCCCAGCACAGGCTGTCTCTGGTCTGAGCTCCCTCCTCTCCCCACCGAAGCCCTACAGCCTTTTACCTACCACCAGCTCTGTGTAAGAAGGGGGATGGACTATTAATTACCATTATTATTAATCACCGTTCCCAGCATTTACAGGACATTTCCCCCTCCACAGTGCACTGATGCACTGCCTGCAGGTGAGAGCCTTGCCTATTCGTAGCCCTCTGGGAAGAAGAGGAAGGACACCACTGATGTTTGCCACATTTCTTTTTAAATGCTAAGCGTGAGTTTCAAGTCATCTTCTGCTCCAAACAGCAGGTCCCAGTCCTGCAAAACTCTGGATGTTGCTTTTCTGGCCCTGCCTACAGAAACCACTTCTCTCCACCTGCTTCCCAGATGTGCTTTTCTAAGCAGCTGCCACCACCTTAGAAGCACTAACACGGGGTCTTATTTCTCACCTAGCTGTAATGTCCAAGCAACCTCTTTCTACTAGCTTTAAAATAGTTAGACTTGCACATATATATTTCCTCCCCACAGATTCTGACAACAGGAAAGAAAACACAGTTGCAGAAGGGCTCATCTTTGGAGCGCAGGGGTGAAAGGCACAGAGCATCACAGCATCCAGACAACACAGCAGCTCCTCCACACATGCTCTCATTTTGCTCACCTGAAGCTCTGATTTCTTTCTTTCTAATTTTTTTTCCCCCCCTCCACTTGAAGGTTACAATCTCTGCAGGCCATTGATCTCCAGTCAGAGAAAAGGACTTTACACCACCAAAATAGAAAAACAGAGCTAGAAAAAGGTCACACTATTACATGTCAGGAAGCTTGTTTGGTCCAGTTAGATCTTCTCTGACTGAAGGAAGTGATTCTACTTTCCAGACAGCAGTTTACCTTAAAAAGCAATAAAATGCAGCAGGTGTCACCCAAAACTGCAAACCGTCAGAGATTCCAGTCACACAGCCTCTGCAAGTAAAGGCTTATCGCACTGCATGGGAGGCCTGAATTTCTTAAAGTAACAACATCACTGGGAACATCCTTAAAATGCTAGCTTGCATCCCACTGTAGTACTGAAATTATGGGCCAACTATTTGTAAAAAAAATTGCTTCTGAAACTTAGTATTTTTATTATATTTATTTGTGTAATTTATAGCAAATTCAATGAAATAAGAACAATCTCTAGCATAAATACGCATTCTGCTTCCAAATCTAACCAGATTTAGTACTAGCTGACTTGAAATGGGATGAAAAAGACAGCTGCCATTCCTAAAAACCATAAAACAGTTGGATGGGGTCGCTGGGAAACCAGTGAGATTTTATCCTTCTACCCACTTCACCGGACCAGTTTTGTAGGCACTGGGTAGACGCCAAGAACCAAATGCTTTGTGCTAGCTCTGCTCTAAAATCTTGCAAGATCATCACAGGCAATTCAGGTATTAGATCTATGATGGGAATCAAAGAACTGCCAGACTGAAACTCCATCCACATCCTCCATGGGTCCACACTTTCTCCCAAGGAGTCAACACTCAGACGAAGCTACCACCAGTTAGTGCTTGGATCCCATCACCACTACCTGGGCAAGGGAAGCCAAAAAACTATTCACAGGTTAGCAGAGACGAGCAGGATAGGAAAGCTGCTCCAAATGGCAGGTGATCGAAGGGAAAATACAGAAATACCAAATGCACTTTAATGGCAATAGGAAACATCTCAAGAGGACTGACACAGGAAATCTGCCAAGCTTCTGCGTCGAGAGATTTCATCTTATTTCTTGAGGGGTCTATTTTAAGACAATTTCAGTGACCTTACTTAACAGAGATTATGCTGTGTTTCAATTAATTTTTACAGCATTATAATTAATATTTTGGTGTCTGCTGGAAAGCATGCTAAGCTGTGTAAAAATCCACATGCGCGGCAAGATGGCAAGTGCTATTATGGAGGTGGAAGGAAGATGATAAGAGCCCTCCAGCCTTGCCTGGCAGGGCAGAGCAGCACCCCTTCAGATGACTGCTCCTGCAAGGAGCCAGCACACTGAAACGCGGGAAAGGTCAGCTATTGTTAGGGTGGGGATATTTTCTCAGGTTAATGAATTTGCACATGCCTCCACACCACAAGCAGAGCTTCTTCACACCACCTGCTCAAATAACTGAGCCCCAAGAGGTGAAAACAGCCAAACCATTACAGCTTATACACACGCAGTTTGTATCAGTGCAGCTTTTTCCGCCCTCAGAGAGCTGAACCTTAGCTCATCGCACCCAACACAGTAATTCCTCTGCGTATTGCTCACCTCTCATTTAAACCATTCTCACACCCCTATACAGGCTTCTTTTTGCAGGGCTCATTTCTGTTTCTGTTTCATCCCTGGGCTTGCAGGAAGTCTGAAGACACTGCATGATACCACCCCTCCAGCACCATAGTACCTGCAGGCGCCCCGCTCCCAACTCACTGTATCTCCAAGCCAAAGGAGATCCAGCAGCTTCACCACCCTCATTCACTCAAGCAAAACATGGTTTCTATACACCCATGTTAATGAACAAGACCAAATTGATGGGACACTGAAATAACCCATTTAAGTCCCTGAGTGTGCTGTTACTTCTGCAGCAGTGTTTCCCCCTCAGTGCAACCTCAAATGCTCTATTTTGATTTCTATTGCTATCATTTCAATGAGCCACAGCTTTTGACTGCTTTTACAGAGCAGGATCATGGCATGACCGTGTGAAGAGGCTCACAAGGATGCTGCTAGACAGCATTTGTGTTTCAAATTGTGCAGTTGTCAGGGCTCAGTAGATGTAAGCGTATCAGCTGCACTTTTTAAAATTTCAAGCTCATAACAAACCAAAAAAATCTTCATAAAAACTCTGAATGATGTGACAGCAAGTGAATTGTGCTCCATTAAATTCAGCAACTTTGCAACATTTGAGCACAGCCGTGAATGGGTGTTTTAATCATCTAAACCTTTGCAACAGATTATGGTAGGATGCTGCACATGTAAGTACCACCAGCAGCATTACTAGCTGTTCAAAATGTTCTTCCTGAGTCTGTAACAAATCCTAAATCAAGAGTAAGTGAGAGGAGGTCATACAGTGGAGAAGAGTAAAGGAAACCCTTTTTTCAATTAAAAAAAAAAATCTCCTATTTGAGAAAGACTAACTTCCACGATCAAGGAGGCAGGAAGCAGCAGCTCGCAAAGGGGCTGTTCACTGCAACGTTTTAAACTCCATTCTTGACATAACAAAGCAATCCTACTCATGGTATGGCATGGAGTGTGGTCTCCCCCGTGAAATGAATAGTCATTCAGCTCAATACTGTGCAAGGGTTGCTCCTGAAGGGGAAATTCTAATTATAACTGCTCAGCATTGGTATTTGTGACTGAGAAATGATCTGGCACAGAGGGCAAGAAGGCCCAAATACAAGAAGGGGTTAAACTGCCTGGAAGCGGGAATGCCAGGGACAGAAGGACTCCTTGCAAGGGAGCGAAGCTTCCCTGGGTGATGAAGTAAGAAACAGGCTGAGCATTGTCTTGCAGCCATCCTGGAATGGGAGTCCTCTGGGGCCCAATCTCAGGGGCCACTTTTGGGCAGCAGACCTGGACTGGTGGATGGACCCCAGGCCAGATTGAGGTGCCCCATGCAACGGCTCTTGGGATTGGTGCTGGTGCTAGTGTATATAAGTAATTTGCTCGTGAGGCATCTTTGCAGACTCTGTATTGCAGTAGGACTTTGCCCAATGCACTGTTCATTAAATTTGTCTTTTATATTTAAGCACAAACATGTGTTTAATTCACCTCGAGGGGTACCATAAAAATTCCCCAATACTTTTTTGCACAGTTCCCTGTGCAAAAAAAAGACAACCTCTCATAGCATGTATGAGATTGGAAATTCTCTATCAAAACAGCCTTATCAAAGATACCATGAATAACAAACTCAAGGTTACACTCCTAACTGCAAGTTACTTATATTTGTGGCCAGCTGAGTTAATGATGTTGACTCTGGGCTTGAACCCCTTCAATCACCAACCAAGAGCCATTTCCAGGACAATCCTTATCTTGTTGTTTGTGAGTTCTCCTTCCCCAAGCCATTTACAGAATTACTTGACCTAAGCAGGGCAAACAAGGTGGGGTAGCAGCTATATTTGGCACAGGGAGGGTACCATCAACCCAAGCAGCCTGGTATTTATGCAATGACAGATAATAGAAAATGAGGTATAGCCTGATGAACAAGGTCTTGCCACGAGCAGGTGCAGACGTCTTGGTTTTTCATGGTACAGTCCTTGTAACTGGAATGGTATAATAAATTGAAGTATTCAGAACATTTCAAAGAGGAATAATGTTCACTGTGAGCTCCAGCTTTATTTTTCTTCCTCACTCTGAAATCAATTAGATGTGCTGCTGAAAGAAAAGACTGGTTTGCATCTCTATGAATAAGCTAAACAGAAAAAAATAAAGTTCAGTCAAATGCAAGGACTCTAACTTAAATGTAAAGTTTTTGTCACATGCTTAAGGCTATCGATTGCTTCCTTGTCATCACGTTTAGAAGCAATGTGGAACATGTTTTACTCAGGTTCAGAGTGACAAAGCAATCTCAGACAGAGCGAGGAACTCAGGCTGGCTCAGCAGGTTGCATACAGCTGGCTTGCTCCTACCAAAGAGGTTTTGTAAAACACTTGCCACAAAGCAGAAGGATGAATGTAAGCACATAACAAGTATGGTAGTGTGAGCAAGTATGCACAAAAAGAGAGCATATGGCAGGGGAAAAATACCATTTTTTGGTAAAAGCTATATATAAAATGGAAAGGGTTGAGCACAACTCTTGAAAGAAGGGGGGAAAAAGGAGAAAAAAAAAAAAGGCACACTGGATCCTCTTTTCTTTAATGTGAATTTTTTCTAAGACTCTCTTTCTCCTATAGGAAAAGCAGGGCTGGTATACAAACAGTTGGTAGCTATTCTGACAGCTGAGCCTAAGACAGAACTAACAAATTAGGAAACTTACTGCAAGATCTAAATCTTCAAAGCATTAATCACCATGCTGCCCTCTTAAAAGTGGATTTTAAATACGAAGTAAAGAAGAAACAGAGTAAGAAGACAGGAAAGAAAAAGAAGGGCAATGTTGGCCTTAGGATTGCAGTATTGATCCTCCCATGAGAAAGAAAGAAATGCCAAATCTATGTATTTTCACCTCCCTTCAAAATGAAATGATCTATGCTATTGCATCCTCATGTTTCAATGACCTCTTAGAATCATAGAACCATTTAG
>VZTL01000108.1:0-35114 GCA_013400535.1 Scopus umbretta
TCTTGTCCAACCGTCAACCCAAATATTTCCAGGACAGGTACTGCTGCCCAGAAGTAAAAAGGAAGCTTTGAAGGAAAAGATGTTCTGGCCAGCAACTGCCCATGAAGGGGGATGCCACTGAGCATGTGGGAGCTAGCTACCCTGACCACACCAGCCAAAATCACATCTCTGCTCCCCAGTGGGCAAGCTGCACGTGGCTCTGGAAACCTCACAAACTTCTCAAGTGTCTTGGATGAAAACTCCTTCCTACGTGGGTCTGCCAGATGCTGTAAAGCAGACTCAGAGCTTGCTTTCCAAAGCCACATAGGACACGCTGCTGGAAAGCACTTACCTCTGAACACCTAAAGGTTCATGAACTTGTCTTAATATGTTATATTAAAGAAATAAAAACAAACACAGGCACTCCAAAGTTTTACTTAATCCACTCCCTGGCCAAGGAATGTGTCTGCAGTTGCCGTCTGTGGTGGCCTCCTGCGTGTAGCCAGCTCACATTGTGCTATGACCATAAACAAATTGCTTACACAAAGAAATGCTGTCAGTTTATTTGACGCCGTCCCACAAGTGTCAGGGAAGGAGGCAGGGGGGGTAAAGGGGCTGCTCTTTTTTGTTTCCTACAGACAATGGAAGCCAAGAGGGACTAGGTGGGACTGCACCTCAGCTGCTCCAGAAGTTGTTTTTTTTTCCTCTTCTCTTTTCCTAAAGGCGTGGAGTTGTTTTGTCTCTACCTTAAGTCAAAGAGTACATGCTGCATTATCTAACTCAGGCTGGTCCTCGCAGAACATTTGCCTGTTGTATTATGGCACAGTGGAGCATGCAAATAAAACCATCTTGGGCATCCACAGCCACACCATGTGACTTTTTCAGTGGATGACTGCGGAAAGCGGCAGAGCTGCCAGGGCTACCACAGATGAAAGGTCACCAATGTCTGAGCCACAGCCCACAGGACTCATTGTTTAAAGGTTCCTTTGGGACAAATCCAAAGAAGTTAGTGGGATCCAGCTGCGTCACCCCTGTTGGGTTGCCCATTGACTACTGGTGTCAGTGAATACCAGGGACAACCTGCTGTGCAGAGCTTCAGCACCAAATTTCTCCTATGCCTCAAAAGTCTAGTGTAGAGCAACACCACAGGGTGCCTTAACATTACCAAATCACAGAAAACTCCAGAGTTAAAATAGATATATTCTGAGGTCCTCTCCTAACCTCCCCGTTTCTGTGTAAGGAGTTGCGCTCTCTCCTCCACTGCCCAGGTGGCCATGGCTCCTGCCCATACGAGGAACAGCAAACACGGACAGGGAAGATTCATTTCCCCACAGCAGCAATTTCCACGCACTAACTGGGACCACATTGAAGTGCTCCCCAGCCCCACCTCTTCAAGTATGCTCAGATATTGTTGCTGCCAACAGCTCACTGACACTCAGATGCTCACAGTGAGGATGTAAGTTGATTGCTTTATCTGAAGAAGGTAAGCAGGTTGGAGAAAGTAGTTCTCAGCACAGGCCTAGGAAAAGACTGATGGCTTATGCACCCTTCTCAGCTAATATCCAAGACTGGTTTTTTTTTTTGTGGTTTTTTTTTTTGTTTGTTTGTTTGGTTGGTTTTTTTTCTTTTCTTTCCCTAACTCCCTCATTTAACTTCCTGATTGCCTTCTCAGAAAGCTGGGCTGCACCAAGCACAAGCAGGGGTGCCTTGGGGACACCCGGCTGCCACTTCCCCAGTCATGCCTTCATTCCACCGGCACCACCATCCTCCTGTCAACCCTCCCTGCCATGGCCACCACCTCCTCTGGCTTTGAGGAACCCAAAGCGAAACAGCAATTTCTGCTCTGGTCACTGCTCCCAGGCAACTATCCCTGGCCAGCTGTGTGGGCAGAGCCCCTCTGGGGCTGGAGCAGCTCCCAGCAGGCAACTGGACTGCATCTGAGGGTTTGCCAGCTGCATCCCATCCTACTCCCTCCTTTTCCCAGCTCCTGCAGTTAACTCCAGCAGAGCCACACAGCCCCCTGGGCAGAAGTCCTGGGGCCTCACCCCACATCCTCCTTCCTGGGAAAGGAGCAGATCCGCCTCTATGTTTGATGGATGCATCACCCTGTCATCCTTCACGGCTCCCCCTCCTCCCCATGCACAACTCCCTGCTTTCCTTTTCTTTCACATCGCAAAAATCCCAGCTACAGCGATTCCCATGTCAGATCAACTACTGAAGAGCAACATCCGGGGTCTCAAGGATGACCCGTGTCTCCCGAGGACAGCTGGGCTGGCTTGCTGGTACAGAGACAAAATCCCACTGAAAGCCGATGGTGTTGAGCTGGACCCTGACCAGATTTATAGCTACCCTATGGAAAAGTCTACAGTTCTGGTGACTCCTCCTCACAGACCTGTGGGCTGTACAACCAGCGTAACACCTGGCACGTTTGCCTGACGCACAGATGACACCAGGCGCTTCAGCTAGAAGCAAACCTGATGATCTGTGCTAACAGTCAAACTGTGCAAGGCTCTGCTGGTGGGGGAGATCCTAGCGCTGCCCAGGGATTGCCCCACCACCTCGCAATGGAAGGATTTCTGGCTTTTGTAAGTTCACGCCAGCAGCCCAGACACAGCTGCTTTACAACTCGGAGATTTCCTGAGCAACAGCTGGGAGCCAGCCTCACCTTTGTTTCTTTGGAAAACCTCAATTCTCTCCATTCTTTGAGCCTGGATTGCCATGTGATGGGCGTGGGTTTCCCTGGCAGGGAACACAGCCTGTTTTGCCCAGTGCTCCTGCACATGCATGGGAAGCCCAAGGCTCCAACAGCTGCCTGCTCCCTCTGTGCGCAAGGTCTGGGAACCACAGGGGTTTCTGGGAACCACAGGGGTTTCTGGATGCCCAGCTGCCCCAGAGCAGAGCCACTCTGCCTGGGCCACCAGCCACACACTGACCTGCTGTGTTTGTAAGGACCAAACATATAGCTGGAAACCCATACAATAGGGAGCCCCTAGTTAAATGCCCCCCCCAAACAAAGCTCACCAGGGCTATTCGTCTCACTAAAATACAGGGGCAGAGGTCTCTTCATTTGCCCGCGCTGCACAGCAAACAGAAGTGAAGCCTGCAGGGGTTCAGATCCCCAGGCTGAGGGCTGGGCAGTAAAAAGCAAAGGATGTGCAAACCATACCTTTGGAGGGGGCAGGTCCGGCAGGCTCTTCTGAGGAGGGGATGAATGCAGTCCCGAGTCTCCATTGGTCAAGGAGTTTCTCCGATCCAGCACTGCAAGCCAGAATCACAATTACATTGATGACATGTGGCATTGCCCAGCAGAGCACTCGCTAGCCAGGGCTGTGCAGGAACAGTGGGGTGCTATTTCGGTAGGAAGCAGAGTGGCAATTACAGGCAGCGCTGCAGGGTCACCATGTCATTTCAGGCCATACCCAGGAATGTGGCACTAGGAGACCCAGCAAAAGAGCTGGCTTCTGGTGGTTGGATAAGTTTTTCCTTCTGGAGGGAAAACTGTGAAGCCCAGACCCACTGCTGAAACTTTAAAGGGTCTTGAGAAGCAGCATGGGCAGATACCACACAGTATCTGGAAATCCATAGCACTTCAGTCCTTGCTAGCTCCGGTCCCTGCTGCTGCGAGCAGACAGATTGGTGACTGTCCTCACCTCTGCTGCCTTTCCAAAAAGCTAGAGCTAATACCACCCCGCTCCCAGAGCAAATTGCAAAGGTTGCTGCCTAGCTGGGCTACACAGCGGTTTATCAAAGCCAGCCAAGAACAGTAATTTAATCGCTATTGAAGGAAGAGTTGCTCTTGAAGCAGACCAGGCCAAACATGTGAAAGGGCACATGGCAGCAGAACTGCTCCAGGCCATCTGCGCCTGCCTCTGGAAAGTCAGATTTTCCAAGCAGCTGAACGCACAGTGATTCAGTAGCTGAACAGTACAGCGAAGGCTCAGAAAACTTGTGTCCAGTCCCTCTTCCCCCACCACAGAACTCCTGGGTGGCCTCGAACAAGTGCCCAAATCCCACAACCTCTGAGATAGCACAACACAGCAACGCTCAGGAACCAGCAGGAGCAAGGCACCAAATGGCTGAAAAATGAAGGACTTTGAAGGCATTATACTGTGCAGTGAGGAAGTCCCCTTTTACAGAGCATCTCTTGCCAAATACTTTGGGAGAAACGAGGCTAAGTTATTCTGATATGGCAAGTCCAGTAAATTAAAAGGGAATTGAGTCCAAAATCTGCAGCGAGCTGATGCTCTAACTCCCTTAGTCACCTGCTGATGCTCCAGCCACATTCCTTGGGCACACACAGAAACTGCCAAGGCATCAAGTAGTGCCCAGCAGCGGTTAGCTCAGAAGATGTGGACAAGAACTTTGCTGCATATTTCTGAGCTTTAAAAATAGAAGCTGGAAACCACATTACTGTGTTCATGTCTGGGGCTTGGAAGCCAGGATGACAGCTCTGCCCTACCAGGCTGCAGCCAGCTCCTGGCCTGATGGCACAAGAGCTCAAAACACATCTCTTGTGAGAAATTGCTCCGTGGCACAGGTCTCCTGGTCATCAGCACTGGCTAACTTCAGTAAGTCATGAGGACAGAGGCCCATGGATCAACAGACACCAACTCCCAGCAGCTGTTTGCACCTTGCAAGTAGGGCTGCTGGATGTCTTATAAGGTTCAAGCAGAGCAAAGCAGGTGAGCCTGTGACACAGACTGACCATGGGGAGATCCATCTACCAAAATACCCCATGGTTACACTGCCAGAGTCATATCTATAGGCTGCTGCTAGAGGTTGGCCTTTTCTGTAAAGTATCAAGGAGATGGCACTCTCAGGGCAGACAGCATCCACCAACAGCAGCTGCTGAGGCCATTGCTGCTTTTGGAAACACCAGAAAAAAGTTTGAGATTTCCTAAAGTCCCAGTGGGCTACGACCCAAGAGGGGATTATCTCCACACAGGGAACTTTTTAGGGGCCTTTTAGCAGAGAGAGACAGGCCAACTCGCATCCTCCTGCACCAGGCAGAACCTCCCATGCTCAGCTCCACAGAAGAGAAATCACTGCAGCAGCAAAACCCACTGCCAAACCCTTTGCAATTGGTGGCCATCTGTTCTCGACTCTACAGCAAACCTAGCAATCATCCCACTGAACCTCACTGTGCCAGGAAAATGCCGTTTCCTTTCTGTACCAGCAGTTCCTCCTCCTCCCACCAACCTTGGAGCACGGGATGGAGACCACAACCTCAGTCCTCACCCTGCTGGAAACTTCCCCACCTCCATGGACGCATGCCCATGTACTCCAGCTGACAAGCAGAGCAGGATGTGATAGAGCTTCGATTTTCAGGCTTTGTGCAGGAAGAACTACCCCTTTAACCTTCATCCTGACAAGATCCGTGGGAGACATTACAGGGCTTTCTGTTCCGAGGTTGCAGGGGGCAGCTAGCGCTGTGGCCAGCATGTGCGGACAGGCACCTAGCGCGGTTTCTGGATGGAGAGTCCACACCGCGTGTGCTGTTCATACCCCTTCCTTTTCCTGCTACACACTTCAGCACCACAAATCGCAGACTGTTTCCTTACGGGGGTGGGAGGGAAGGAGTATTTTTTCCTAGACAAGCATTAACACTTTGTAGGTGTCTTCTGATAAAGATGTCTCTCTCAAACCTGGAATTTGGAGAGAATTTAGAAGAGGGGAGGAAGAAAAACCAGGCAAAAAACCTGCTAAAAGTCACATCTGTAAGACTGTTACTTATCTGTGCTGTCTCCTCTTTGTAAAAGTGAATCTCTCCTGGTATTTGGGCTAAGAGGACCGCAGCGTGTGCCACCAGGCCCCCACACTGTGCATCAGTCCCCGCTCCCAAGCTCCTGCACCTCTGTGCTGACTTCCAGAAGGAGATGCCTTCAGCTCACTGAGGAGCCCCATGGACTTGCATGATAGAGACTTGCTGTATTTCCCAAATGAGATCAAGTAAATGATAACACCTTCATCGCTCACTGCAGTAAATCCAATTACTGTGCCATAAAAAGGCATCTCAAAAGGAGCGTACTGCTCAGCTTAAATCCTTACTGGTGGAATTGGAAGTAGATACAGTGAGCAGTGAAATATGTTTTTTTCAGAAATAGCATGTTTTAAACTTCGGAGGGGGGTCTTTTGGAGCTGATGTGTTATCACTTCAGAAAGCACTTCACCCTGCTCTGCTAGAGCACACTTGAGCACAGCTACAGTGATGAAGAAACCTGCAGGGCATGAGAGGTCCCACTGACCTCAGCCACAAAACTATGGTCACCACATCCCACCAAAGGATTTCAGTGAAACAAAGTACACAGAGCAGCAGTGGATAAAAGGGGTAAAGGGAGCTGCACGATCACCGGGGGATCCATATCACACCCTCTAGCACCTGTGGGTACTATGGCCCCCTCCATCTGCTGAACCTGAACCTGCAGGTCCCACTTCTGACCAGGCAGGCACAGACATCTCCATGCAGTGACAGAGGTAGGAGTGGGGCTTTACACCCAGCTGCAGCTATGGCTAGGATCCCATACATGTGTCTCACTGACTTCAGCATTTCCAAATAACTCAGAAGTTTTACTTGGAATAGGGAGGCTGTTGAAAACAGAGAAAGGGAGAAGCGCCAGGTCCCACAGGGAGTGATTCAGTGGCTAGGCTCATGGCCTTGATAGGGAAAAGTCTGAAATAAAAGAACCAACTCTAAAAATAAATTGTGTGAAATTCGCCCCCATGTTTCAGCATGGTGGATCACTGCAAGTCTTGTTTTATCTACCCAAATGAGAACCTCTATAAAGAGATGTTTCTGTCGCTGGTCAGCTGCTGGGAGCTACTGGGAGGCTGTGCAATCCTGTTACAGAGCATTACAGCATCACCCAGAGGGCCCCGACTGGAGATCACATTGGGGCTGCATGCGTAATCCAGGAGGACATCCTTTCTTCAGAGGTATTTGAAGCTAACCTAAATTCAGCTGCAGGTAGTTTACAAAACAAAACAAAAAAAACCCCACCACAAAACAATAAAACAAAACAAACAACTCTGGAAATGGAACTGTCCCAACTATTGCAGGACCACAGCATGTCAACAGCAGGCTGCACTGATGCATCCTCTTGACTCACCTATTTGGATCAGCAGCTGTGGGGTAGGGTCAGCCTCTGACTATGTGTGCCAGTAATAATCTCACTCTACACAATTATCAAAAACAGCCTTTGTGATGAACCTCAAAGAGCAAGGACATTTTTAGAGAATTATGTTCTTTCCCACATTACAAATTAAAAATCTGGGAAATCTAAATTAGAAATGAGTATTTCATCTAGGTTTAATTTCTTAGCTTGTACACCGCAGAACGCTTGCATCCCCCTGGAGATGAAGGTGCTCTGCCCGTGCAGATGGCAAGGGTGCATGCTGTGCCTGGGAACTTGCCTCGCAAGATCGTGACAACTAGCCTCTGGGCTAGTGCAGAGCAACATGCTAAAGACGACACATGCTTTCAAGGTCTGAGAGAGGTGAAGTGACATGTTTCGTGGCCAAAGGAAACACAAGGGCTTCCTTAAATATTTCAGACACTGGAGCTGCAAGCCTTAGAAGGCAACATTTTTATCCCAAAATAATGCCCTCCAAAGTGCTACTTCCAGGAATAACCTCACAGTGTTGGCAAGGACCGTGATTTCCAAAGGAATGCAATGAAAATGGCAGTCCTTCCACACCATCAACTGCCTTGTCCCTCAGAGCTGCCAGCGGGGCCTCCACTAACCCCAGTAAAGCAAGGTTCTAATCGTGTGTGTTCTCATGGCCCTGTTAGATATGAGACAACCATTAATCTTCAGCTCCCTACCTTTGTCTTGTTTCTCCTGGTCACCCTGCTGTTTATGGATGGTCACTTTGTTCATATAAATATATTCCTCATCACCACCTGCAACCAAAGGGAAAAGTGAACTCTTTACCCACCCTCTGCTTTCACATTGCTAAGTTTTTCCACAAAGACAGATGTAAAAAGTGTCTTTGCTGAATACATTTTGGGGAGAGCATATTGATAGAGGCAGTGTGCAGAAAAAACCCCAAGCAATAATAAAAAGCAGAAAAATTAAATGCTTTATAGTCAGGAAATTCCATAAGTTAAAATTTCTACTTAAACATTAACTTGGCCAAACAGTACATCCTGTGTATCTTACAAAGTGGATTAAATAAACTTAAGGTTTAATAAGAAAAACAGAAAGTATCAAGAATCTTGGGAATCCTTTGCTTGTAAAGCTGGACACATAACTATAGTAATTTTACATAAACAATTAGAGGTCACTGCAAACATAATCTCCGTTTCATTTTTTCATTCTAATTTTCATGTCTCCCCTTCCCACCAGCCTCCAAGAAAAAGTTGCTTCAAGACCCCATAACAGTTCCCATGAAAGCCCACCACCCCGTCCTCGGTTTTCCTGCCCGTACCACTGGATTTGGTGTAGACGCGCAGAAGGTCGGAGAGGAAGCTCTTCTTCAAAACAGCAGTGCTGCTCAAGTTCTCCTTGTCCAGTATCCTCAGAAAATCTTCAAGTTCTGTGAGCAGCTGCTCGAGAGCTACGACAGCAACAGAGACAACCATTGGCAAAGCATTTGGGTAGCATTTCAAAAGAGGACATAGGTTAATTCTGAATTTTCCAGGATCCTCTGCATTTTTCTGCCCAGGAATAATTCATATTTAGTTTTTCAGCTTGAACCCTCCCTCTAGTTTTGAAAAGAAAGTGGGTCCCAAAACCAAAAAGGCTCCAACTTCCCTTAGTCTGTTTATACACCAGTAAAATCCCATGTAAATATCTATTCTTTTTCCTATAGAACTTTTTTGCTCAAGGAGGGAAAAGCCTGGAATGATTTTGAGCATTGAGATTGCACAAAAGCAGGCAGCAAGATCTTGACAGTTGAATCTTGAGTCCCAGCAAACATAATTCAAACCTCATCTGGATCTAGATCTACCAAAGACTCTGCTTTCTGGTTCCTCTTTCCATCCCTCCTCCTTATTTCTTTATCTGTAATGATTTGAAAACATTTATGTGTGTCCCCCACAAAAAAGAAAAAAAGAAAAAAAAAAAAGCAAGCATATATATAGTTCATAATTCAGTAACTTCTCAAGCCATCTTGCTTGGATAGTGACCGCAGAGATCATCGTACCACGTGGTACTGAAGACCCAAGACCGAGCAGCATCTCAGAGACCCTCAAGAAAACCTGCTGTACCAAAGACACGCCTGCATACCCACAACAAGCAACTCGGACACACCACTCCCCAGCACTGACAGCTCAGCCAGGCCAAGAGGCTGCTTTCCCTCCGAGGAGATGCTACTCGGCTGTGCCACAGACCAATCACTTCTCTGACAGGGCTCACGCTGAAGCAACAGGCCTTTAATTGCTTGCTCTTGGTCATCCCGCAGTTTATCGTGGGCTAATTAGCAGCAGTGGCAGGAGCCTGTTCCGGGGGAAATAACAGTATTATGAAAAGAGACGGAGTGCCGCGCAAGAATGACAGCGTGTGGGAAAAGCATGGAAAACCCAGTCGGGGCCGTTCCTCCCCTTTGGAGGCTCCCCCAGTCCATCGCTCCCTGATGCGAAGGAGCTGCAGGGGAGATGGGCAGCGAAGCTTGAGTTTGCCACCGCCAGGCTGCAAACCAGGCTATGACTCCACCACCAAGGAACATGACATATGGATAATTTAACTGGGGCAATGCTCCGTTCCCTTTACTTACAGCATTTCCACACTGTGTGTTCCTGTGGTACCTCTGTGAGTCACAGTACACACCAATGAACTAGAAAAGTGTTAATATTTTGCCCTATGAAACCAAAATATCTGACACATATCTAGTTTAAGTGTTACAACCTCCAAGGTCACAAAGAACATTTGTGTAAGACCAGGAGAGCCATCACCTTCTTACTCCCCCATCTTTAGCCACCAGGCAACCCTTCCTTGGGTGAATACATGTCAGAATATTAATAAAGCAGAAATTACACTGTAAAGGTTTATGTTGCTAGCCATTAATTGAAAAACATGCTACTGCTCTCAAACTATTTTAAGCTTCACTAGTTTGACTGTAAAACAGTCTATTCACTCCAGATCAATCAATAACGGCTCCAGAGGAGACTACCAACTGGTAGTTCGTCACACTTCTTTTTATACCCTCTACACCCAATTAATTCCCTTCTCATCTGATTCAGGACCAGTAGGGAAAGGAAAACACCTGTATCCTACTGTGTTAACTTGAATGTTTTTGCTAGCTGCTGTTTCGCCCAGCTATAAGCCACTGCAATCCAGAGAAAGCAAGAATCACTTCAAGAAACAGCATTTTTCATAAACTGGAAGGAAACAGGTAGTATTGGGTGACAACAATATTAGATGTCACTGATTTCATTAAACAATGAACTGTGAGGATTTGGTGCCAAACACACTCAGAACTGGCTTCTCTCAAGCTTCTAGGACCCTGCTTTTAAGTTTAAGGAAACTCCACCAGAGTAAATTACAGCCTCGCTATACTTGCTTACCTGCTTTGATGCCCCACTTCAGAAAATTTAAACTGAGGTCAGTTCCTTCTGGTCAGACCTAAATATATGTTCCTCTTAGTTTGTCCTACTGGACAGGACAGTTATGTGTTGGGGATGATATCAGAAGAAACACAGCACAAAAACACCCCTAATTTGAAGCTTCAGAAGCAGGTCAGCTCCCAAATGCTGCCTGCATGGAAATCACGATACCACATTTGCAGGGAAGGGGGTATAATTCCCATTCCCTCCTCCACCCCCATGACTGAAGAAAATGACTTTATTCTTCTCCCAGGCTAGCACACACACAGGGCTGAGCTCTTATGAATAGCGCAGCCCATACAGTAGGTTACATTTTCCAGCGCACCAAAGCTGAATTCAGGCTTCTAGTGACTCAAAGCAACTCATTTAGGACATGATCCTGGGGCCACAGAGGTCAGTGGAAAGACTCTGTCAGACTTCAATGGGTTCAGACTCCAGGGACTCAAGAGAAATTCATTTTGCTCTTCTTCAGCAAGAAGCAGCATATAAACCATCTGCTTCTATGCAAGTATCTCTCTGATCTCAGCTGGACATTCCCAATCCAAATGTGATACCTGCAAAAATAAACTGCCATTGAAATGAATATGACCATTCATTCTCTCATATCAGAAGAAGAACAAGCTAATTCTTATCAAAGATATGAATGCGAGAAGTAAGAATTAATACTACGGGGTCTAGAAGATCCTCTGTGCAAGCAAGAATCACAGCAGGTCCCAGCAGATGAATAGGACTAAAAACAGTTGAGAGCCCATATATGTAAAAGCATCTCAGGATTTTGAATGCTGGAAACACTGCTTGGTCTCAGCTAAAGACCTATCATGCTGTGGTGATGATGTATTGAACATGCTCATGGCAGAACCAGGTCGGTGGTTATCCAAAGCAGCCTGAAATAAATGGCTCTCCCTCCAAGCTGCATTGTTTTGCTCTCCTTATCTTAGCAGTTTAGAAATGAGAGCATGCGAAGAGATGATTCCTGTAGCTAGGCTTGCTCTGCAGGGCAATAGTTATAGGTGCAAGGAACTCGTTGCAAAAATCAAATGGCTGTGAGCAGCAGGATGAGATCAGAAGTAGACGGAAGCCCGAGTCACAGGGCAGTGCAATTCTCGGAGATGCTTTTGAGAAACCTCGTTCCGTAGCTACATTACACTTCTCAACTCTTGTTGCACTTCTTCATGAACTCCCAATTACAATGTCACTTAAGTAAGTTCTCTGGCACCATCTCAAATAAATACTTCCATAGCACTTACAAAAATTCAGCCTACTTCCGGGAAAACAGGAGATTACCTCTAAAGTTAAGATTGGCCCAGAAGAATTAAAAGACTTAGCCAAGGTCACTGTGAATACCTCTACTGAATCCAGTCCTACTGGATATGACCTACTCCACCTCTTACAAGGCATGGCCACAGATATGGGGTACCATTAGATAGTGCAGCACAGCTCCGATCGTGCTGCTCTTCTCCGTGGCCACAGGTATCGGACACTGGATAAAACCATAAGGATTTTGCAACACGTGATGGAGAGCGGTATAGGATCATAGTCAACAGAAAATGTAGCTGATTTCCATCCGCAATGAGTGAGGATCATCACTGAAAGGACGGAACTTTAAAGTGTATAGAAATATCATGTCTTCACTGACGTGATAAGGACCTACAGGGGGTTACAACCAGAACCACCAGCTCCTCTTGCATGCACTTAAGTGGAGGATGAGAGATGTTCTCCCTCCTTTTACTCCAGGACAATGCAGCCCTTTTTACAGAAACTCCTGGGCAGCCCTCTGACCAGAGCAGACTCTTTCCGAGGGTTGCAACTTTGGTTGCAGCAATAAGCAAAGCATTGCTTGAAACACAAGTGATTTGTTAATGGCAATTCAGTGGCAGTCAGACAGCACTGAAAAGGGCTTCTTTTGGCAGGAGTCTATGGCCTTTCTTTGCAGACAGAAAGCCTCTTGCATTGCAGCAGTGTCTATCCCAGTTCATGTGAAGCTAGAGCCAAAAATGCAGCAGCTTGCAAGGCCCCCATTGAGGAAGCACATTCCTTGCAAAAGAGCTGCCAATTTTGCCTGACACCAAGGTCACTGAAAGGTAAATGACCATTAAACTAGATTATAGAAGCCATTCCTACCAATAACCACTGATCTTTGTCATTTTGCTACAATAACAACCTACGTCTACATCTAATTACTTCACGTCTTAGCCTTACGAGGAAATGGAATGGCAGGCTCAGAATGAACTTTCATTCAAGTGTTTTAGTAACCACTGGGCAGGATTGTATTAGACCATTTAACCTAAATTCAATTGTTTATTTTATCAAGGTAGAGGGGCCCCAGCCACCGAACAAAGAACTGTAATAAGATACATACTAAAAGAAAAACTTTTTCCTCTACTGAGATGAGAGGTGAAAGATAAGGAGTATCATTTGCTGACAGGAAACGAAGGCATAGAGAGATTAAGTGATTTGTCCAAGGATATGGGCGTATTCTCCAGCAGATCAAGAATATAACCCAGTTTTCCTGTCCCAGCCTGCAGCTCTTGCTCCTAAATCACCCTTCCTTGGATCCCAAAGCACTGGGAGATTTCCCACCCTCCTGCCAAAAGCAGGAGCTGGGTTTGGTACTTTTGGCTTCACCCCTTCTACAAGGGGCTGAGCTAAGCTGCTGGCAAACAGCAGAGATTCAGGCACCTGGTAAATACCTGCAGCCTGTGGCACGCCAAGCTTTTAGCTTCAACAGCCTTGGAAAGTCCAGAGATAGTGAAATTGATAACAGCACTCTGATTCATGCCAGTGTCAGAGGTCACAGGAGCGGGGGGGTTCCCCAGGGGCTCCTCAAGGTACCCGCACATCCCCAGCCTCCCCAGAGACCCTCCTCTGCGCAGGACATCCCACGGCAGCCTTTCGGCCCCCATTTCCCGCTGATCAGCCCCAGCTGGCAGCACTGGGATTCCCCAGGGGCTGCTTTGGCAGAAAGCAGTTCCTCTCTTGCCCTGGTTCCTTTTTTCCTTCGCTGCCTAAAATCAATAGGGCAGCTGACAGGCGTGCAGAGAGGACAGGCGGGTACAGAGACAGCATTCAGGCGGCTGAATAGCGAGTGCTGTCAGCAGAGCAGGAGGACCCAGCCCAAGCCTCCTCGGCTAATTTGGAGTCTTACAGTAACAGTCAGCCTTTGCAAGAGGGAAAAGTCGCCCACGATGACAGCTAGAGAAGGCCATTCTCCCCAGCTGTGAGGAAAGGCAGATGTGTGGATGGTGACAGCTGTAACAGCTGGATGACCCCCAACATGGGGCTGTCTTCCAAAACAGCCAAGTGGATCCTTCCATAGACAAACCGACCCGCCTCAGCCTGCCAGCTTCAGGGTCTTGCAGAGGAGCAGTGAAGAAAAGGGTACAGCAACGCGGTGGCCCTTCTGCAGCAGTTACGGCTCCTCTGCCCTGCTCTGGATGCCGCTGGCTTCAGTGCACACGGGCAACGTAACACAAGGAAGGACACATGGTCAGTGGCTCGCCAAAATACAGCAATAGGAATAAGTGACATCTCTACTGAACCCTGGAAAGCTGCTCCTCTGAAATGCATCCTCACCAGCATTCACCCAGGGTGATGGCCGGGGCGGGGGGAAAGGCAAGTGTGGACCAACCTTTACCAGCTTAGTTTGATCATCAGAAACCAGGCTTTACTTCCCACACTTGCACCTGCAATGACTAGCCAGCCTTCCTTCTTCTAGCTTTTCATGGGAAAAGAATAAAAAGCCCAACCCAGCGTTGGCCAGTTGAAACTCCTCCATTTTTTCCACAGAAGAGTATTTCATAAATGTTTGTAGAAAAAAAGAAATCTCCCCACAGCAAAATCGGAAGTGCTGTGTTTATCAAAGGGGGAAAAAAAATAATTAAAAAAGGCAAACCACCAAGCTTCCAGTAAACAATGAGCTTTCTCATTATAGAATCACTGCTAGATTAAACAAAATAAAAGGCAAAATTCACAAAACTGAGCCAAGCTAAAATTCCTCAGAATAAGAAAATTGTAAAATTGGAGAACTCCTAATCATAGTTTCCCTATTAAGCCAGACAAGCAGACAGTTATGACCACTGTCACAAAAGCTGTCTGATTTTCAGATATAATGAGTGCTCACAAGGAAGAAAGCAAGCAAGCCACCCAGACTGCTTCTATTGATGTACCTAAAATCCAGTACTGCCTGGCTTCACACTCACGTTGGGAGCATTAGACTCCTCTTTGTTGCAAAGGATGAATCATGGAAGGAGAGAGGCAAACAATGTGTCTCGTTGGTTGTGGGCTGTGAACTGCACAGATGAACCCAAGCAGCTCTGCGTGGGCTGCTCTGGAAGTTCGAACAAGACTCATATTGAGAAGTGGCAGCTCTAACCTAGGAACTCTGAACTTTAACAAAACGGCAGCAGAAAATGCACACAAAGCTTTTTTTCAGTTAGCTGAGCAAACAACAGACTTCTCTTCCCTCAGCTGGAAGGAGGGAAACAGCATCCAAGAAAAATTAAGAAAAAAAAGTAAGAGAGAAGAGAAGGAAAACATGAAGATTAGAGTGTTGTAAGGAGTTTTTACTGAGCAGTCTTGTATTTTAGTGCCATATTGCTTTATTATATGCAATAGAGGGTATATGCATGACGTCTGTCTTTGCAAAGGGTCTCAGTCCTTCTAGGACAGCACAACTGGTGAGTCATTGGAAGTCTCTCACTGGCAAACAAATTTGTTGGATGACATCTGAACAAAGACAGCATCTCTTCCCTTTGTAGCATGCCATATTAACAGAGTGCCCACCAAACTCAGAAGACCCCCAAAGCTTTACTAGGCTATGGACTCCAGGTCTGCGTTCAGGTGCTTCGCAATGCACGCAGCATCAGGAAATGGGGACATATCACAAAGTGCCACGGAAAACCGTGCTGGGACCTCAGGTTGATCAGACTGTCACCCTGAGAAGTGCTGCATCCTCAGCGTGCAGGGGACCAGGTCACATATTACTTGTGCAACACGGTAACTCCTGCTGGGGCAGAATCGAGCTAGGAAAACATCAGGGACGCAACTAAAGAAACATCAGCATAGTAGCCAAGAGGGTAAGTAAGGATCAAACCAAATTGAGATAACCGTCAACTAGAAATATTTGGGCTAAGACAAGCAGAGCATGAGTTTAAAGAGGGTCCTCTTTCTAAGGTAAATATCCCCAAAATCAGGCCCTAGAGGGCTCCCTTCCTAGCAGAGACGAAAACAATCCTGACAACTCTTACAAAGCAGAAATCATGTTTGCTGACAAGCCCCTGAGTTGAATCCTACAGTGGCATGACAGAGAGATGCAATTTCCTCTCAAGCTGCCACCACTGATTCCCTTCTCCCCCTACAGTCCTTCCTGCTGTTTTTTCCCCTTATTCCTACAGTTTTCTGCTGAGATTGGTTTGGTTTTTTTTTTTTCAGTCTTGCGAAGTTTTGCTCTCCTCTCCATCCCTTGATCCTTAGAAGACTGCATGGCTGACTTCACTGGGGAGGCTGGTGACCACCCGATCTGCAACTTAAAGGATATCCATTGTTTGCTATCTAATGTAATCTGTAGCTATATTCAGGAAGGGGCTACTAAGAGGCATCAAATAGAACAGCTGTTATCAAAAGGAAAACAACAAAACAAACACACCCCCATGCAAAAAACTCAACTACATGACACAAACACCCGGGGTTCTACTGCTCAAGTCCAGTGTGAGAAGGCAACCCGCAGCCATCTGTTCGGCCCAGCCTTGCTCTCCTCTGCCTTAATGCAGTCTTTGTTCCACGAAGGTGGCAACACATGCTCCCGCACCTCAGCTCAGGTCTTTGCCAAGTCTCCTTAGTTAGGGAGCCTGATTGTAGTCAAAATGCTGTGGCAGACTTTGCATCATCCTTGTTCATCACTCTGCATGGCTACATCTAGAGGAAGGCACCTTTGCACCCCTCTCTGCGGTACGGAATAGCAGCCAAATAGCAGGCACACTACTGTCCTAATGCCTGCCAGAGCCCGCAGCCACGGGACCCCTCTCTTCCATGGAAGAAGGAAGCCTGGGATACCATGTTCCCAAAACAGCGACAGAGAAGATGCAAGATCCTAATAAGATTAGCTATCACAGTGATGGTGAACGACAGCCTTAGAACAACACCCTGCAGTTTGTACCACTTCGGTACAAATAAAGGAGGTTAACTGCCAAAAATATTTGGAGATGGATTTCTTTCCCACAAGCAAGGCACAAAATAAAGGAAGCTGCCAGATACACAGAGGGTTGTTGTGTTGGTGTTTTTTTTTTGTTTTGTTTTTTTTTTTTTTTTTTTTTTGAGAGGACATGCACACACCATCTGAAGGCCTCATATCAAAGCATTTTCCCACCATTCTCTGTTGATTTAATGGCATCGTTTCTCCAACGAACAATAGAAACATAACAGAAGGGGAAAGCAATTATGTTTGAGAAAGCAAAAGCAAGAGCTCTGGGGTCAGAAAGACAGGCACAGAGCCCTGGAGTCCCCAGTCTTTTCCTTGCCATTTCCTCTGCAGCAGGAGCTCTTTGAGCCACGCTGGCCACAACAGCCAGGGCTGGGCCTCTGTTCCTACAGCTGAAAAGCAGAATGACTACACCAGGCTGCTGCGCTAGTGCTGGGGGAAAAAAAAACAACAAAAACCAAAAAAACAAACAGGTTTTAACAGTATCCTGAAGTGTATTAGAGTAGGCTGGCAGAGCCTACCGCAACACCGTTATTGATTGCTAGATTTCTTTCTTAATAATCCTGCTCAATCCCTTGTCCAAACATTGCGTGCAATCCATAGCCATCCTCTTCAGGGTAACCTGGGAGCCCGGGCACCAGGAGGGAGCATTTTCTCTGGAATCCCAGTGTATAATCATCAGCAAATTCACTCAAAAAAAACCCCCAAAACAACAACAACAAAACCCAAACCCAAAAACAAACAAAAAAACCCCACCCACCCCCAATCTCAGATATCACCAAGGACCAAAGCTTGCCCCCTTCCTAACAACAAGATTCAAGCAAACTAACATTTACCTAACGTCAGTTCAGTGTTAAAGAGGCATAGAAAGGGAAGGCTTAGGAGTGAGTACGCAGTACTTCAGAGGCCAAATTACAAACCCTCTCCTGCCATGAGTCACCACTGCCCAGTGAGTATCTCCCAGAAGGGCTCCAACATCTGCCACCACAGGAGGCCACAGCTCCCACCCACCCTCCTCCCACATGCACAGGGGAGGGCACGGATGCCGGAAAGTGACCTGAAGACAGAGCTGGATGTCCCTGCTCTTTCTCACATTCAACAGATGCCATCTTTATTCCCCTCCCACACCTCCAACATAACATTTCACTGAAGTCAGGGTGGAAGAGCAGCCTCCCAAGAGCAGGCAGCTCCCCTGTTTGCAATAGATTACCACAGCAGCCAGGCACCACATCAGCCATTTTGAGACACATGCACCCTGTGAGGGAACACCAATGTCATCCTAATGCTGCAGCAATGCTCCAGAGAAACAGAAGCTCTGCCTGGCTTCACACCCCAAACATCGCTTTCATCACTAAACAGGTTTTCAAATGTGGTTCAGGTTTTTGGTACCATTTGGCATCTGTGTTATTAATCCATGTTGCACAAGAAACTTCCAAATATGTTTTTTTAGTAGAGGGTCTCTGTCCAATACTCATAAAAACAAGTACTAGCTGCCTTGGAGAAAAAAGTGTCGCTCACAGGGAAAAGCCCTCAGAAGGGAGACTCTCCCAAGCCACCCAGTTTATGCAATGGCTGCATGCACATTACTCTTCCAACACAGGTCCCATTCATCCTGTGAAAGAAACATGTCCTGCTAAAACACAGGTGACGATACCTGGAGGAAAAATGGTGATACAATACTTCTCATAAGCCAGGAGTACACTGAGATAAGCGACTCAGTAATATGCAAACCACTGCGGAACCCATGAAGATAAAGGGTCAGCATGCCAGTGCCATGGAGCCGCACACCATGGCATGAGGAGACACAACACAAGCTCCTATTTGTCTCCCTATAGATCCAGGTCCCACATGGTGTGATAGTCAGACTCATGGAGCAGGGATCAAAGCAGCCATGGACATCTACCTACTGAGATAAACAACTTCTGCAGTAACCTACCTAATGGACGGCTCTTGGTTTGACTCATGGTGGTAGACCTGTCCCACTGCTCACAGCCGCTTTGCTGCATAGGGGTATCTCTTACAAGGTATGGGAGAGGCAAGCACCGAACGAGCGGCCAGGATTGAGAAATAAACTTTGTTTTACCACTAGGGTCACAGGAGAAACCACCACCTGCACCCTGGGTTTGAGCCTCATCATGGAGCAGCAGCAAGTGAAACTCAGAGCTACACAGGTGGGAAAGCAGAGGCTCAGCATGAGACAACCGTACCGCACCTCTGCCTTCTTCCCTGACAGGGCCCCGCAGGAGCCCAGGGGGCTGAGGCAGCAGGGAAGCACGACAAAGACTGGCACTTCTTTTTTTCCATGTGAATTGGAAAACTTCTCCCTTTCTATCCTGTGAGGCATGGGAAATGAAAGACTCATTTCAAACCAGCAAAACAACCATGTACCGGATAAAAAAGATTTTCTTACTTTGTCTGTCTTGCACTTTGTTTACATGAACGAAAGCCAGTTATCCAGACTAGGAACAATACTCTGAATTAAAATCTCTGAAACCCATTACACAAATATGCTGAAGGTATCACTAATCCTATCACAGATTTAAGAGTTAGATCATTATTTTCATTGACCATTTCAGCAGAAAATCTGTGACAAGAAACTGCTGCTGAATGAGTTCAAGTCCTTCCAGCAAATTCAGCTTCCTTGGAGCTTTTCGAAATTCACATTTGACTCTCATCTCCCTCTTAAGAGACTTTGGAGGCATACCTTGTAGCTTGGCTATGATTTACCCAGCACAGCATTTCTCTTTTCTCAGCTTTACATGCTAATGAACACGTATGTCATCCTCAGTAACTGAGGATGCCTTCCCAACCGGGTTATTTGGGGAGCGCTTGCATGCCCAAGGGAGCAGCACGAGCAGGCAGCAGTAGTTTGGAATCAGCAGCTCGTGCCCAGCTCTCCGTGGCCAGGGCAGGCCGTGCTGCCCTCACTCAAAGCCACGTTGCTGTTTTACATCCAAAAGGTTAGCATAATATAGTTAAGTGTTGGCACTAATAAATTAACAGCTTTTAATGAAAGTAATAGCAGTAAGTAAACAGAGAGTTCCTTCAAGTGAAGCGCAGCCTGGCTAGTCCACTGCTCTGCCTCCAGCGCTGGAAGCAATTCAATCAAGGACATGATTAGCATCTTGCAAGCAGGAACTGCCCTCGAGATAGTTTTCTAGTACTCACAGGCATAAAGAGACACACGTCCTCACGACTGCCGGCTAGCTGGTAAGGAACAGACAGCCGCAGCCAACCCAGCAGCCTTCCAGTCTTGCAGAGAAGGTACCGAAAACCGCTGGCTGTTGAACTTGCCAACAGCCCAGAGAAAAAGAGGCCGCAGAGACGTTGCTTTGCCTACCTGTTTAGGGAGCAGTACATCTTGGATATTGCATAGGGAGGGATGGTAGGCTGCCACCGCCAACATCTACTCAATCTTTTGGACTTCACTTCCACCAATTCTGCACTTCAGCTCGAGCCCCAAAAGCAAAGCTGAGACAGCCAGGGAGCACAAAGTCACAGAGCTTTTCAATCTTCTCAGGTTAGGAAAAACATGAAGATTGCTTCTGTTGTGGTTTGTTGCAATTTCATTTGTTGTATTGTTATCTGCTTGCCCAGGCTTTCTAAGAAGCAGACTGGCAGGTAAAGGAAAGGAAAGACAAATGACTAGCAAAACACTCCCCATTTTTAGGGGTAAGAATATTTTGTTACAGAATCCACTGAAAACAATAAAAAAGCGATTTTTTTTTTTTTTGGAGATAAAGTAAAAGTAATTTTGGCTTCACTCATTTGTTTCAGGAAAAAAAGAAAAAAGAACAAAGAGTTTGTGGGAGGAGGCTGGATCCCCACAGACCAGGCAGTTGCTCTCTCACCCTTACCTCTGAGGTAGAGAGGTAGATTCAAATCCCTCCCCTGACTGAAGGGATTTTTAGTCCTCTCCGGAGGCTGCTCCATCTACTTACGTTACTACAGAGGGGAAGGAGCATGGGCTTTCCCACCCAGAGAGTCCCATATCAAACAGCAACTGGGACATAACCACTGTGTGTCTCTTTCTGATCCACTGAAAAGCTTCTACCTACTGTTATGCCTAGTCCTTAATCACTTGACTTTGGTTAATTGACTTTGGTTAAAGAGAAAAACAAATATAATCTTTTATTTGCCCCCAAAACAAGATTTCTGTCTGACTGTCACCCCAAGGCAGTCATTGCTCTCACACTGGCACCAGTGGGACTTTGCTGCCTACCCACAGTTGCTGCCTCCTGACACTCACCTACATGAAAAACTACCCAAGGGGGAATGGTTGGCCTGGTAGCCAGACAGAGAGGGCAGAGAGCAGCGATTAGTTCCACCTCAGCCTTCAGCAGGGACATCGGTTACAGCCTCCTGGGTAAGCTACTGAACAGGTCACACACTGCATGAAATGCTAACCAAAAACCACAGGCACAAGAGCTGCCAAGCTCTCAAAGGCTGCTCAAGCCAAACTCCGCATGGTATTCAAGAAACACACAGTTTAAATTTCCTCTCCATTTTGAATAACATCTGTCTGAAGTTTCCAAGTGGGACATACCAACCCATGCTTCTACAAATTCCCTCTCCTGGGGGGCAAGGAAAGTGCAGGAAACTGTTACAGAGATGTAGAAGAGAAATTGGTTCTATAGGAACCTCTCCACAACAAAATAGTACATTGCACTTCCTCCACTCACGGTTATCCATTCTCACCCCGAGTGCTTCAGAGGCAATGCTCAGCATGTTCTACCCACATCTTCTGCATGCCTGTCTCAGGGTGTCATCTCAAAAGGGCATTTGAGGATGAGTGTTGCATGCTGGTATAAAGCAGCAGAAGACAAGCGAAATCCTTGATGCAGGCCAAGACACCTCAGTGCGGACCAGTGAGTCTACCCCTAGCTAAGTGCAGGCAGATGTAGTGGGGATAAATGAGGGAGTGGGAGAAAGGTCAGTGAAGAAAAAAAATACGCGTGACAGCTTATATCCCTCAGCGCTGCAGCATCTCCACCTTGCCCTGAGCAGGCCGGCATGCTCACACGATGTGGCACCATGCAGAGACCATGCTCAGATGCTGGAAATAGCATCTTGGGACAGCATGGTGCTCACGATCTCTGCCTCTCTGCCAGCTTGGGTATCTGGGCCAAACTGCAGACTCACCTTTTGCAACCCTTGATAAACTGATCCCACAAACTTGGGAAAGGCTGCTGTGCAGTTAAATACTTCAGAGATTTTTTTCAGAAGTGCACGTTCCTCAATATTCACTCTTCATCACAGGCAGCCTTTTAGGTCAAAGCACAAAACTTTGGCAAAGATACACACCCAGCACTGACTGATGCTCAGACTCTGGCTTCAGAGACCACTTTTTTTTCTTAACACACCTCACTGCATCTAGACTTCTGCTTCCCACCTTGGCCATCTCGCTTTTCAAATTTTCTACCCTGTTTTAGGGAGCTGCAGGAACTTGCTCTCCTGGCTGACACAAGGCACACTACCTTTCTCACATGAGTCAGCAGCCAGCAACAGGAGAGCCGTTCTTTGTAACCAAAAAGGAATTAGGTGATTTTGAAGCAGGGGAGTGTTTTGGACTAGTTAGCTGACTGACAGCAGGAGCACTTCATAAAAGGCTGCATTATGAGAAGCAAACTTCAAAAGGAGAAGTGACAAGGGCAGAGTGTTTGTGGTGCCTGAGGAAGTCATTAGAATTTAAAAGGGACACAGATTAGGCAAGTACACCAGGCTAAGAAAGATGAACTGCTGCCAAAAAAGTTTCTTTAGCTTTCCCAGTGCTCCCTAGCCCATATTAGAAATACACTTTCCTGAATATCTGTGTCTTAAAACATTTTACAGAAAACCCTTGCAATAGCTGAAAACATGAGAAAGATGCCACCATCAAAAACGAGATGCCTTCTGCTCCCATTTCTCTTTTCTGCTTATTAATAGCTGTCTTGCTTTCATCATTCCCAAACAGGAGAGGGTTTCTGCAAACCCGTCAGAGATAAGGTGTTTCTTAGAGGACTGGTTTTGTATATGGCACAATTTATCTTCCTTCATCACAGGGTTTGGTTGTTTGGGGTTTTTTTGAAGCAAAGGCTTCAAAAGCTTCCAGGTCTGTCAGCCCTGATGTTTGCTCTGTTGTGGGTGACCTACCAGGTCAGGAGCACTACTCCAGCTACAGAGGTGTGATGTTAGAGATCAAACTGAATGCAAAACTCGATGATTTCCAGTCATCAAGGATCATTGCTGAATTTCTGCTGTTTTGAGATTTCTGCTATGCCACAGGAGGTTTTGAACTGGAGATGCAAAAAAACATGAGGCTGCAACAGAAAAACTGCAGCTGAAACCAGCAGAAACATTTGTTCTGGTTTTCCTGAGCAAGCTGAAGCAGCTCACAACAAACTCAATGTTTAGCCCCTTCCACCAGGAGGTCTCAACACTTCTGGGAGAACGAGAGCCAAAGCTAGAGGTCTGCAATAAAACCCAAGGCCAAAAAATTTGCAGTTTTGGAGTGAAGCCAAAACTGGTGTTTCACCAGGGCTATTTCTTCCCATCATCTATTCCCTACCTGAAGGCATTAATGCCCATTTTCTTGGCCCTTTCCCCTATAGTAGAGATTCTTTTACTCAGTGGTTCATATCCAGACAGTGACAGAGACAACTAAAAATGAGTCAACAGCCCTCTGAAGGCAAACAGGGCTCATGTTGTCTCACCGAGTACAGGTGAGATGTGGTGAGTCAGGCTGGAGGAATGAGCTCAAGCAGCAGCACCTGGCGCAGCCAGTCCCTCCGGACCACCCCACTCCCAGCTCAGTGGGTCACTGTGATTAAGGCACCCGAGTTGCTTATCTGTCAAGTGTATGGGGTGGGGGTGGGGAAAGTTGCTGAAGTTTGGCAAGCTTCAACAGGCTTCCAGTAACACTCTGAGGAAGCTCTCAGGATGTCATAACACCATAACACAAAGTATTTACCGAAAATTGTCTCGGCATTCAAATGCTCCTTGTGAATTTAGTTCATGCTGTGTTGGATCCCATCTGGTTCAGATTTATGGATCCAACCATAACCCCAAAGGAATGGAATTTTTCTCCCTATGTCACCTAACCCCATGGGTCTCACGGGGCCTCTCTTCCACAAGCTCCTGACACAACTTTGAGGGAAGCAGAACAATCTTTGTACAAATGCCAGCACTAATGAACGGGGACTCATCACGAGAAGGTACACTAAGGGTGCCATATTTTGGCAGACTGGCAAAGGCATCTTGTTACAGAAGCCAAGATACCACTTCAAAATTTGTTCCAGGAGGTATCAGTGGTACCACCAGCCTGATCCATATGCAAGCAGCCAACTAGGTATTTGGGCCATGAATCAAAGGCAACTGGACACACTGCTCACCATGCTCACCTCTGTAGTCAATGGCTGGAAACAGGTGTTCCTTAGCTATGTCAGCTCAACAGGCTGAGCAGGTCTACCTAGACCTTTGGACTTGCACTGGAAGTTGGAAAGTTGGGTTTAGAATAAATTGGGTTACATAGAAAAGGAACATTCCTTTGAGAGTACAGAAATGTTTGGAGCATACATGAGATCTCGTTATTGCTGGCAGTCACCACAGGTACCTACTTGAGCTGTATCTTCATCTTGGTATAGATCTGTATAGCCCCACTGAACTCTACCCAAAAGTTTTAATTTACACACAGGGAAGAAAGATGCCCTCTTATCAGGGAACTCCAGCTTTATGCAGGCACAAACAGACAGTTGTAGAAATTTCCCAATTCTCATCGTAACCAGATGTCCAGCTCTGGGGAACCCAAAACAGAGAAAAACCAAGATGAAAGTGAAACAAATGCAAGCTGTATTTCATTGAAATGGGAAACCACAAACCACTCCGTGTTCAGTGGGAAGCCCAAACTTTGGGATTTTGTTTGTTTTTCAGAAAAGAAAGACAGAATCCACCACCCCTCAATAGCCAATAATCCTACTGGGCTACTGGGGCTCTCCTCTAGGATGGGAGGGTCTGAGGACCAAAACAGAGCTCAGATTGTGCAGCACCACAAGCAACTCCTCTGCATACCAAACACCAGTTCCTCTGGAGCTGCTCTCTCCCATTTAAGTCATTTCCCTACATATACATGTATACATGCTACTACTGTTCCTTGGGGTAGGAGGCCCCCCCCAAGACAGAGGCAGTGATCTCTGAGGCTCAGGCCTGAGGACCTGGGCTTCCTTGGCAGTACCATCACCACAAAGGCTGTTTATGATCAGAAATACCAGCCAGGACCTGTGGAACTTTCATGAAAACCACTTTTGTGCAGCTTCACTTAGAAAAGTTAAAAATAAAACAGCAAGCTCCTGATGAGTCAGGATTTTCAGGGGGTGGGAAGGAGAAGTCCAGCAGAAAAACCTTCTACTCCCTGTAAGTGCAAGAAGATACCAGGATGGGACATTTTCGTGCCAGTAGAGTTCCCCCGGGCCAGATTCATCAGGGCAGCTCCGACTTCCTCGCAGAGTGGTGCTACAAAGCCCATCTAGCTCCTGGTTAACTGCATGAGCAGACTAGGTTTATGGCTGTTTTGCATTAGCCCAAAATCCCAAAGCAGCTGGGAATTACCAATAAATTTGGCCTATGAACTCCAGTTGTGTTACTGGTAATCCCTTACTCTCCCAGGGACAGGATTTTTAAGTTCACCTCTCAGAGGCAGTGGTGTCTCCTCTGGCAGAAGGGCCAGTGCTGGCCATGCCAGCCTGCATCCTGGTGCAGCATCCCGCAGGGAAACCTGCTTCCGTGCACGGTGAGGGCCCTCATCTGGAGCTGCAGCCAGGAAGCCCCAAACCAGCCTCTTCCTGCACATCACAGCCCATCTTAGAAATTACAGGCTGCTGCAAAGAAGCACTTCCATGGTCTCCTTTTTCTTACTACAGGCAGAAAAGCCCCACTGATGTCCTAACCTGCCTGCCTGCCTTCTCTTCTCCCGCTGCCAACTGAGGTTCCAGCAAGCACACCCTACTGGGGCGAGACCCAGCAGCTTCTGCAGGGGGCTTGCCCCATGCTGATATTTGGATTAGGAAACAGCTGCTGCATTCTCAGTCACCTTTCAGAAGACCTTGTGGCCAAGGGGTCTGCTCCAACCCCCCCTTCAAGCCACCCAACTCAGTAGGAGCTGCTCCTGGTCCAACTGGTAAAAGTCCGATCAGGATCTGGCCTTGTTGCAGAGGGACAGCCACAAGACTGAAAACCAACACTGAAAAACAAACAACCTCTTGAACCAACCCTAAACTTCTGTTTGAAAATATTTAGGCAGGACGCCTTGCTGAGCTGACACATCTGGTTTCCAGAAGGACTTCAGAAGGGAGCTGTGCTGAACAAAAACTTCTCAGGATGCTCATGAAAAGAGGGAAATGGGGAGCCTGGGACACACTGCTGCAGTCATGCAGAAAAGGGGGGACTTGGGGACGTGGCCTCGCTCAAGGCTGAGGAGCCCCAAGGGAGCTATCCCCATGACTATCCACACTCAGCAGAGCTGTTAGACTTGGACGTAACCTGAAGCAAAGTCCTCTGGCCCTTGCATGTACCAAGTACAGTAGGTGAGTGATCTGAAGGCTGTGTTAAATTCATGCATTTCCCTTAATCCATGACTAATAAGCCCATCATTTAGCAACTCAGAAGGGCAGACGTTTACAGAACACTGTACTGTTGCGACTGGCCTACTTATGGCCCTGGTTCAACGAAAGAAGTCAAGCATGCAGTTAACTCCATCCCTTCATAGCACATCCTCGCACATACAACTCACTTGCGAGCAAGTCTGTGATGGGATCTGAGCCTGTGCTCAGGCCAGGGGAGTGATGTCTCAGCGGTAAAGCAGGCAGGGGCAGGCAGGAGCCTGCCTGAGCTTTCCCAACTGGCAGACAGTTTAAAACCTCCCAAAGCATCCCAACCAGCAAGCAGAGAAGCTCCTGAGATGTAACTGTGCTCGTTCCCAACACATTTCACCTTCCAGTACAGGCAGGAAGCAGGACCCAAGTTTTCAATAGGACAAAAATCTTTTTTTTCCCCCGCACTACACGAGGTGTGACCTGGGAGCACCCACTAGGCAAAAAAACTGGCTGGTCCCTGCACCAGCACAGCCCGCCCTGCACACTTCCCACTCAGACAGGCATCCCCTATGCAAAGAGGGGAGAGAGGGGTAAGCAGGATGCATTTTGTCTCTTGCTTACCTAATAAAAAAATAGATCATAAGCTATGGCTGGTTTCCAGTTCTTCATTATTGTCTAAGTAGCATTAACAAAGGCAAGAAGGCAAAAGGCAGCATGTACCCAGGGGACCTGGAAACACCCAGCTGTTCCCAAAATAGAAGCAACTTGGCAAGTTGCAGCTGGAGCATGGCCGGGACCCCCCTTCCCGGCACTCCGCTCTCCCAGGCAGCAGGTCAGGAGGTGCATTCCTCTGACAAAAATACTATGAGAAAAAATGACCAAACGGCAGCCCCAGCGCAGCCCCCCGCAGAAGCCACTGGAGCTGCACTGGCCCCCTTCACCTCCGTGGTGGCATTGGGACTGACGGACCCCTGGGAAAAGAGCTGCTTCTCACGAGGTCCCCGCAGAGTGTCTGGCACTGCTTGTGGCCCTGACGGGATGCTGCAGTGCCGAGAAATTGTGCTGAGATCCTGGCTGCATCAGGAAGAAGGGAGATACATAGCAGCCCTCATTGTAAAAGAAGTTAAAAATAAGAAAAAACCCTGAAATCAGCACAAAACCCAACAGCAATCAGCTCATCGCCATAGGAACAGGTTTAGTGTTATGGCAGCCAGACAACTGGGTCCTGTAGGCTAGTGTCCTTCTGGTAACCTTGGGAAAATCATCGGCTCTTAATTACAAATCTGGGGGAACATCGGATATTAGTGTTTGTACTGCCACGTTACATCTTGGCTCTGGCTAAGGCTTCCCTTGGCTCCCAAGGTGCTGGAAGACAAACGTGTATTTTCTTTTCATTTCAAGATAGCTAAAAGCCACAGCCTGAGCAATGATGAGAACTGTATGTGATTAGGAATAAATGAATAAAACATTCTTAAACAAACAAACAGAAATCCCCTGGCCTCAAATCTCAGACCAGGACCCTGGGGAGCTAGAAGGATGCAGTGGTGGTAGAAACCATTGGGCCAGGAAGCCCAAACTGGTACCTGGCGCTCCACGGCAGAGCAGAGCCACTGCGGCGGCAGCAGCCCACCTGCGAAAGCGCCAGCGGGGCTCAGGGCACAGGTCTGTATTTCAGGGTCACAGCACAGCAAGTTTTGGGTCTCAGCATGGCACACAACCCCAACCAGACGGGACAGCGCGCCTTTACTGAGATGCTGCCAGTATGCCTTATAGAGGTTGTCTTCCACCCCGGGGTACGTATAGAGGTTGTCTTCCACCCCGGGGTACGTATAGAGGTTGTCTTCCACCCCGGGGTACGCTCCTTGCCGAGGGACAGGCTCAGGCCTTCCAAGTGTTGCCGGCACAACCGCACAGCCCCACAGCAGCTGCTGTATACCCCCCCCCCCAAGCCCAAGGAGCACATGACATACTCGCTTTGCATTTCTTGCACGTGTGCAGATTGATTGTGCTGAGCCACAAGGCACAAGGCAGACCTATTGCTTTGAGGTCTGGCAGATTTGGGTTACAACCTGTTAGCAAGGCCTTTTTAAAAGCTGGCTAGTATCAGTGACTCTTTGGCCCGAGCAGCACGTCCCACCGGCTGCACTTGCAGCATGCAAAGAAGCCCTTTCCTTTATTCACTTCTCATTTCCTGCCCATTTGCTTCAGCAGCAGCAAACTCCTCGTTCTCATAGTGTGGGTGGGATATATGGACAGGAAAGGAGCAATCCCTCTCCACTGTACTTCTCTTCCTCCGCCGTCCTCACCCCTCCTTCATACAGTAACAGGGCCACAAGCCATTTCATCCTGCCCCTTCCAGGAAGGCGGAAGCTTGCAAACACAGCCCTTCTGCTGAAAAGCAGCTTTTCCAGGGAAAAGCACAGAAAGAGATAACAGCACCCACAAGCAAGGCTGGACACGCAGTTACCACAAGAAATCAATGCAGTAATGCAGGGGGAACTGCCCACCCTGGGTAAATGGCATCCCTGGGCAACTTTGCTCATTAAGAGGAGATCAGCTGCCGGAGCAGGCAGAGGAAGGAGAGACCTAGCAGAGTGACCCAAGTCTCCCTGCTCTGATTTTGTTATTCTAGGAGAAAAAGGGACAGGAGAGAACGTGGGGAGGCTGCAAAACAACCCCCTAACCCTGAGCGTGCGGGGCCAAGCCTGGCTCAGCCCCTCTGTGTCACAGCACAGGCTGCATGCCCGCTGCGGCTGGCTACCCTGCTCCAAAGCGGACCCAGGAGCAGCCCCGGTGCTCCCGCTCCCTTACCATTGTGCAAACGCGATCCAAGTTGCATTGCTGCAGGCTGCAGCTAGTGCAAGGAGCAACTGAAACAGAGCTACCCAGGCAGCCTCCCCATCACCTTGGGTGCTGTGGGCTGAACGCAACCAACCCTCTTATCCTGGCTGCGAGCATTGCTAATCTTCAAAGCCCATCCCTGTGCAAGCCTTTTTTCCGTGCTTCTCTCTCTGCCTTGAGCTCATGTACAAGGTTTTTCAAGGAAAATGCATGCAAATTTAGCCCAGCAATTTGATGCCTCATCAACGGTTTTCCTGAACTGGCTCCCATTGAGCACCTCACAGCTGAAACCCGGCTACCTGTGTCAGCAACCGAGCCCAAGGACAGAAAAAGGAGCGTGGGGGGAACCCACCATCTCTGGCCAAGATCTTTCACGCATTGGTTTCTCCTCCCGGTGTCCGCATGTTCCAGCCTTTCTGTTTTGTAAATACACACGCAGTGCCAGATGACTCAGCTGGCTGCTTCCCCTCAGGATTAACAGCCGATACAGTCAGCGGTGCAGGGGAAGGTAGAGGGAGCGGTTTTACACCATGTGAAAACAATGTCATTTGTTTTGCTGGGCAGACTCTCACCCTCTGACAGGAACGCTCCCACTGAAGAAGCAGAGCCAAGCACGGGAGCCGTGTGGCATCCTCTGTGAGCGGCTGCACAAGGCCCCTTGCAAGGTGCATCCTGCACAAAGCTACAGAAGACACGTGGGATCCTGCCCGACCAAGTCCTCCAGCAGATCTCCTCCAACACAGCTGCGGGTGTCAAAAACACCGACTCATTATACTGTAATTTAAAACAAAACTAATCTCTTCAGTTAAAAAAAAAAAAATCAGTTATCCTGAAGACTTACTCCCTTTCACCCTCCTCCCGAAAAATCAGAGATTACCGAGCCTCTGGCTAAGAACTGCTTTGCTGGAGGGATGGAAACCTTGACAGTGGTCACACTTAAGGAGTAACAGATGTGCCTTTCCACTAGAAGTCCCTCTGGCCCAGCTGAACTCCAGTACGCATAGGAGACCTTACGTGCCAGATCCTCTGGCGAGAAACATCCCAGCGACACTTCTAAACCTCTAGAAATAGGAGAGCAGCCAAGGAGGATCAACACAGCAAACGCTGCGCTTGGCTAAGCTGGAGGGCAACCTGGCCAGCAGCTCTGCCCACATCAACCAGAGCTGGCCAGGCATGGGAGCTCACCTTTCGCTCACGGCAAAGGATCGGAAAACGGCCACTTGCAAGTGCCTTGGAAGTGACTGACCTGCCAAGAGAGACTTCATGTTGAACCACCCAAATAAATAAATAAATAAATAAAAATAGAGAGCGTTTTCCCTCCAGCCAAAGAGAACTGCTGATGAAACCACCTTTCCACATGACACATTTAGTGGTGCTTCGAGGAAATCAGGGAGGCAGTAAATCCATCAGCACAGAAAAGCCTCTCTTCCCAGCCCTGACAGTACACTCTCAACATTCAAGATTTTCCTCTGTAGAATAGCTTAAAAGCCACAAGTTCACAGATACCTGGAGTGCACCAAAAGTAGATCCAGCATGATGGGATGAGTGTTCATCCATGCAGCTGTGTCACATATTATGAGAACACAGGCCCTGCTCCAGGAAGCTAAAACTCCCTTGGACTGATACAGATTGTGCCTCTATGGAGAAACATCATAGGATGGCTTACATACTCTTTTGTTTTAAAGTTCCTCCTCTGTTACTAAGGGTGTACCTAGCATGACCAGCTGCTAGGGCTGGAGTAATGCATGCTCCATCCCAGATTTCTCATGGATCACAGAAATCCCTTCAAAGGCTCTGTGCTGACAACTGAGTGGTTTCACTACTCCGATGGTTGAGCTGGGCAGGCACCTCTGCAGACTGTCTAATCCAAGCCCCTGCTTGAAGCAGGGTCAGCTGCAGCAGGTTACTCAGAGCCACCCATTCCCATTTCTGACAGCCCTCACAGGGAAAAAACTTTTTCTTATATTAAAATGGAATTTTCCTGTATTCCAGTTTGTGCCCGTTGCCTCGTCTTTTCAGCAAATACCACTGAGAAAAGCCTATCTTCTTTATCGCCCCCCACCAGGCATTTATACATATGGATGAGATCCCCCTGAACTCACTCTTCTCCAGCCTGAAGTCCCAGCTCTCTCAGCCTCCCTTCGTGTGACAGATGCTCCAATCCCTTTATCATCTTCATGGCTCTTTCCTGAACAAGCTCCAGAATGTTCATGTCTTTCTTGTACCAGGGAGGCCAGCATTTGAGCCAGTATTCCCCGTGTGTCTCACCAGGGATGAATAACAGGGAAAAACTACCTCCCCCAACCTGCTGGCAACATTCTGGCTATCACAGCCCCAGAGGCTGTTGGCCTGTTGCCACAAGGGCACGTTGCTGGCTCATGTTCAACCTGGTGCCCACCAGGACCCCCAAGTGTTTTTTTGCAAAACTGCTTTCCAGCTGTTTGGCCCCAACATGTACTGGCACATGGAATTATTCCTCCACAAAGGAAGGACTTTGCCCTTCTTTCTTGAACTTCAGGAAACATCTGTTGGCTCAGGCTGGTGAGGTCCTTCTTAACAGCAACACAGCCATCTGGTGTGTCAACCACTCCTCACAGTTTTGTGCTATCTACAAAACTGCTGAGGATGTACTTTGCCCCCTCAGCTGGGTCATTAATGAAGACGTTGTAGTGGTCCCAGTATCGACCCCTGGGGTACACCACTGGTGACTGGCCTCCAGCTGGATTTCATGTCACTAGTCACAACACATTGAGCAGTTCAGCCAGTTTCCGCCTTACTGTCCAGTTCTCTAGCTTATACTTCATCAGTTTGCCTATGAAGATGTTATGGGAGAACATCGAAAGCTTTAATAAAGCCAAGATAAACAACATCCACCACCTTCCCCTCAGCCACCTAGGGGCTGTTACCTTACAGGAGTTTTACACACATCAAGACTGTAAGATGATAGGGTGTAATAAATAAAGCCAATGTTTGCTCAAGCTGCCTACTCATAAAAAACTAAACATAAGCAGTAAGGTGTGTTTGGCGTTCCTGTTAAGGTTATTTAGAGTGAGTAACATTGCATATCTGAGTTGTTTGCGTTTCTGTTTTAGGACTAAAAGACAGAGATAAGAATACTCATATATCACCAGACAGACAGAATCTGGTTCCCTCACCTGTATTTCTAGATGCTACCTTACGTCAACCAACAGATGCAGTAGATAGATGTTGTGTGGGCTCATTTTAATCAACATTCACCTGCATTCAGTTTACAGCCGAAACATTGGCACACTACCAAGTTACATCACACCATATTGGCAGCATCTGAATGCCTCCCACTGGTGCATCACATAGTTTCTCTCTTGCCCTTTCTTTTCATAAGGTTAGAAGAACATCTTGTTCAGAAATTTTGTATAGTGTCTACAAAAACCAAACAAATAGGTTGATGCTGCTTTGTTAGAGTCTTGGATGAGATCCAAAGAAGCGCTGGCCTTTTGCAGCCTGAACTTCATCCCAAGAGAACAATTCACTCTACATTAAAGAAACCTTTATCTGAGTTTCACCACTGGACAGGGTTGCTACAAGGAGACTGGCCTGTTCCAGCCAGAGGGAAGAAGTCTACCTGGAGATCCCTTACTCTACTGGCAGCACACGCGATCTTTATCCCATTGTAAAAGCCACACACAAGCAGCTCCTAGCCACAGGTAACAGCAGCTTTGGACAGATAGGATGTGTATGCAAAACTGTCACAAAATGGCTAAATACAGCTCACAGTCTTCAACCATTCCCTGCAGACAAGGGCTCTCCCCACACACCTCGGAGGCAGGAATTCAGGTAGAGTACAAACCACAACCTTTTCCTTCTTCAGCCTGAAAATCCAGCCAGTTCTTTACTAAACCTACAAGCCCACCCATCCACAGCCCACCCCCTCGGACCATAACATCCCAACCTGGGCACACATTTGAACTGGAAAAGGCTGTCCCTGTGTGTACCTGTGAGTACCATCACTGCATCAGAAAACATCCAGTTTTCCATCCAGAGACAGGCTTTAAGACTGGGGCAAACATATTTCTTTTCAATTTACAGCAAACAAAATATTTGCTTTACAGCAGTCAAACAAAATACCTCATATAAACTTTTCTCCATGTTGTGGGTTGGAAGGGAGTTGAGAAAAGCAAGTCAGAACAATTTACTCAGGGTAAAACAAAACAAAAAAAAAAACACAAAAAACCAAACAAAAAAATCAAAAACACTGACAGAAATTGCATTTGCCGGAGCAAAGGTGTTTTGACAGAAATCTTCTGTCTGCCTCTCCTTGCTTAACCCAGCCTGCTAGAACTAGTCTAGCTTCCTTGAGGTCAATGGGAGACTTTCCCCAGTATAGTGAAAATTTGGTGCTCAGACTGAAATAATGCAAGTTATGGATACAATCAGTCAAAAAATTCCAATTTAAGAACCAGGTTTTTAGGTTGAATGTTGTATTTCAAACATTGACATTGACAGCACGAGGGCCTTGGAGGGCTTGGACAGCTCCAGCCAACAGGCAGAGCCTAAGAGGTGCAGTGGAAACAGGGACAATAAATTCCCTGGAATTAGTTTATTTTTTGGCAAAGACAGAGCAATTCCCTTCTGATTTATTTCTACTTTGAAAGACACATTCAACAGCTTCCCAGCATTAAGACATTTTCACACTTAAGTCCAAAAAGGGCTTAGAGCTACTTATGCCCAGTTACTGTACATTTCCACAACAGTGCAGAGCCTTGGCAGGCTTCTCAACCAGCTGGTGAGCCTCAAATCCGCCAGAATGTGAGAAATAAAATATTTTTCCTCCCAAATTTCTAAGCAGCTGTTTCTCAGGAAAGACACTGGCCAACTTTCAATGGATCTGCATAGTTGCAGGGCAGGAAGTAGACGCAATCACTTTAACATTGCTCACAAAGCCAAGGGTGTCTTCACCTCTCTAGCACCATTTTAAGAGTGATTATTCCTTAGCACAGAAAGTGTTTCTTGAGTTAAGCTGAACAGGCTTACTAGAAATGCAGAAGAAATGTTTAAGGAACTGAAGATAAGTCTGTTGGCTCTCTTCGTGTCATAGCCCACTCCATATCCTTTCCATGAGTTCATTTTGGGAAACAACAAGGTTATTTCAGGGACCCAGAAACCTTCTAAGTGAGGAACCCATAGAGCTAATGAGACTGAGACCCCTGTGCTCCTCTTTCCTCTTCCTTTTCCCTGCCTTTGGCTACATAGTTTCAGCCCTCCCTTGCACTTGGGATGGTATCCATCACACCCCGCACCGAGCCGTATCAGCTCTAATTCAGTGGAAGATATATGCAGCAACAAAAGGGGTTTGGGATTGGGGTTCCCCCCCTCCAGGCTGGCCAGGTGAATTGGCTCAGAGGGTGGGTTGACTGTCAGAGCAGGCCTAGAGCAAGCAGCAGAAGTGCCTGGCTAGGGCAAGAGCTAAGGGCATGCACGGCAGCTCCCCCTTCCTCACCAGCGTGAGGTGTTTAGCAACTCAGGTCCTCTCCTGTGACGGCACGCTTCAAGACCTCACACTCGCTTCACCCACTCCCTTCAGGCTCTCCAGTGAGAGACTGTCGAAGGTCAGACTATCCCATCCCTTTGTCTCTCGTTACTCTCTCCCCACTTCTGGCATCTCTGTTAACTCACAGCCACCCACACACTCACTTCATGCAACAGCTCCATCCACTAACATGTAACAGCTGACATTTTTCCCTAATTTGTTGATTCAGAGGCATATTTTGTTACACATTAACACTCCAGAATATCAAACCTATTTCGAGCAGGGAAGAGTCTCCAATGAAGCCCATTGCTTCCCACCAGAAGATCCCTTTTAGTTAATAGGTGGCTGCTGCTCATGACTAAAATGCACCTTCAGCAAGTCACAGTGCAGCACCCTGATCGCCACCTCAGTGTCCAAGGTACCCAGAGCATGAACTTCTCACTAAACCTTTACCTGCTTCCCTGCCTCCCCCTCTCCCCCCCC